>CM068370.1:118668967-118949791 GCA_034769895.1 Magicicada septendecula
GGGATACAGTGAATTCTATTGGATTCATGACCCATTCTTGTATTTTGAAAGTTCTAACATGTTGTCAGTAAAACTAAATGAGCAATTGTGTGATATCATCTGTGATGCTGGGATTAAAACTAAATTTTTAGTAAATTATTTTGTATAGTTAGTGATAACATGAGACATGTCATGGACAACAAAATCCATAAACTTTTAGATTCTGACTTAACAAAGTTCTGGATATCTTTAAGAGATGAATATCCTGAACTTTCGGAGTTGCTCATCCCATTCATCAATTCATTCTTGAGTGAAATGGGATTTTCATCTCAAGTGAAAAGCAAGCACAGAAATAGACTTGACGCACACTCAGATTTATGACTTAATTTAACCACTCTTGAATCCAACATACCCCAGCTTTTGCAGAAAAAGCAGCTCCAACTGTCACATTAGTAACTAATGATTAGTTAAGCAAGTAAAAACTTTTTTGTTTTTAACGTCAGCATGTGTTTATTAGAGCAAATTAGTCTTTTGAATTACATATTTGCTTTTTGCTTTTCTATATTCAGTGTATATATAATTTGTTTAAGCATAAAAGAAGGCTTAAAGTTCTCAGTGTTACCAAAAATATGATTATAAAGTGGGTGCACACCCCTACAAGTAGTTCTGCCATGCACACCCCTACAAGTCTAATTAATTTTAAAAATCTAAAAGGTTAAGTTAGATAATTAAACGTAGACACAACCTCCCAAAATCGTCTCTGTACCGTAATTATGTGCGATAAATGGAAACTAATTTCTGTACTTCCAATAAATACACCCTTTTAATAAAATATGTACCAATAAACTCCAATAAAATACTGTATGTACGAATAACTTAGCCTACTAGGTTATACGTTCTAAATTGGAAGTACAGATAGGTTTTAATTCGAATAAATACAGCCTTTAATGTATATACAGCCTTTTAGCCATACAATAAATACAGCCTTTGAATGTACACTAAGTAAGGAAATGTTTGTTAAGTCTAATTAATTTTAAAAATCTAAAAGGTTAAGTTAGATAATTAAACGTAGACACAACCTCCCAAATTCGTGTCTGTACCGTAGGCCTAATTATGTGCGATAAATGGAAACTAATTTCTGTACTTCCAATAAATACACCCTTTTAATAAAATATGTGCCTATAAACCCCAATAAAATATGCACCAATAACGAAGCCTACTATCTAAGTTAGATAATTAAAAGTAGACACAACCTCCCAAAATCGTCTCTGTACCGTAATTATGTGCGATAAATGGAAACTAATTTTTGTACTTCCAATAAATACACCCTTTTAATAAAATATGTACCAATAAACTCCAATAAAATATGTACGAATAACGTAGCCTACTAGGTTATACGTTCTAAATTGGAAGTACCGATAGGATTTAATTCGAATAAATACAGCCTTTAATGTATTATACAGCCTTTTATCCATACAATAAATACAGACTTTGAATGTACACTAACAAAGGAAATTTTTGTTAAATCTAATTAATTTTAAAAATCTAAAAGGTTAAGTTACATTGTTAAACGTAGACACAACCTCCAAAAATCGTCTGTGTACCGTAATTATGTGCGATAAATGGAAACTAATTTCTGTACTTCCAATAAATACACCCTTTTAATAAAATATGTGCCAATAAACCCCAATAAAATGTGCAAATAGGTTTATAGGTCTACGTTCTAAATTGGAACTAGGTTTTAATTCCGGTACTTCGAATAATACAGTCTTTAATGTTATGTACAGCAGCCTTGTGTATCCATACAATAATTTAATGTACACTAACATAGGAAATTTTTGTTAAATCTAATTAATTTTAAAAATCTAAAAGGTTAAGTTGCATTGTTAAACGTAGACACAACCTCCAAAAATTGTCTGCGTACCGTAATTATGTGCGATAAATGGAAAATAATTTCTGTACTTCCAGTAAATTGATAAGCAGCATTTGATAAGCTGTGAGTTAACTATTAAAGAAATGCGTTATGTTTTTGTATGAAGTGTAAAGTGTATCAATGTACTACCGTATGAGGCAAGTTGACGCACTGAGCAGGCCTGGTTGATACATTATTAATTTAAGTACAAAAGGGAAATTAAAAGTCGAATTTATAATCACAGAGTAAGACCTACTGTAGACTACAGACAATACTGGGAAACCGATGAAACGTAAAATAAATTCGAAAAATGTATGAAACAAACAGCATAATTAAATGTAAATCATAGGTTTGAAGCGCCCCACACATCTACAGATCCAGCCCATGACAGAGAACAGGTTTGACCTGTTGCTTATTTTGACCACAAACATATTGGCTGCCATTGGAGGGTGGCCTTCCCACTTGCAACCAGTAGCCTTCCAGTTGCGAACACCGTAAATTCATCCCACTTGCGATCACCCTTAACAACATGGTTATCTTACAAAATTCAGTATTTTGAATACCAGTTGCGAACACCGTAAAAGCATAACAGTAGTCCAAACCATTAAGACAGATCTGCATAGTTTTTGAGACGGGTCTCAGAAAGATGCAGAAGTATTGTTAAAAGTCGCGTGTTAAGGTTATGATGCTTATCTTTGATTATATATATATATATATATATATATTTCAATCACTTTCTGCTACAGTCCGTTTCTTGATGTATGTAATACTATAATACTTATAACTATTTTACCTCAAGATGTATTTTTTCTTTAGGGACATGTTTCGGGAGATCCTGTTCTCCCATCTTCAACCTTCGCCATCTTGCTTCTGGTGCAGTATTTGTGTGTTGGCTTCTGGATGTTATTATGGTGGTTTGTTGGTCTTTGGTCCTTCAATGTTGCATTATTGTGTGTGGTTGTGGTATCTGTTTTTGTATTTTGTGTATTTTCGATGTTGAGTGCTTTGAATATTGTGTCATGTTTTGTATTGATTTGTATTTGTTCTGGTATTAATTTGTTTTGTGTTTTATGTTTGTAAATCTGTAAATTTTCCCAAATTTTCATTATGGTGCCTTTGTGTGGTATATGTTTTATTAGTGTTACATTGGTTATGTCTGGGAATTCATGTCCTGTGTTTATTGCATGTGTGGCTAAATTGGATTTATATATGTTTGGTTTTTTGTATGCATTTAGGTGTTCAAAATAACGTTTTTTCAGCTGTTTTTTTGTTTGTCCTATATAACATTTATTGCAATCTTGGCATTCAATTTTGTATATACCGTTGGTTGTTGTATTATCTTTGTTGTGTGAGTTATTGAGATTTTGTAATTTATTTTTATTAGTTTTGTATGCTATTTTTATATATGTGTTTTTAAATAGTTTTGTTAGTTTTGACATTTTATTATTTATATATGTGAATGTGGCCCATTTTTTGTTGTTGTTATTATTTATGTGTTGTTCAGTTTGATTAATTCTTAATTGTTCAGTTTTTATTTTGTATTTGATTTTATTTTCTATTTTGATCATAGTATTTTTATTGTATCCATTTGCATAACCAATTTGGTGTATTATATTTCTTTCTTTGTCAGTTTCTTGTTTGTTTAGGGGTATTTTGTACATTCTGTTAAATAACGAATAAAATGCTGCCATTTTATGTTGTGGTGGGTGGTCAGAATGGTTAGGTATAATGATGTTAGTGGAAGTTGGTTTTCTATATATTGCATATTGTATGTGTTTGTTGTATCTTGTGATGGTTATGTCTAAATAGTTGATTTTGTTATGTTTTTCTTTTTCTTCTGTGAATTGTATTTTGGGATGTATGTTATTAATTTGTTTCAGTATGTTCTCTGCATTTGTGTTTTTGTTATTTGATACATATAGACCATCATCTACATATCTTATCCATATGCCATCTGGGTCATGTGTTTTTATGATATTTTGTATTTTGGTGTCTATATGTTGTAGGAATATTTCTGCTATTATGCTTGATAATGGTGATCCCATTGCTAAACCTTCTTTCTGTTGATAAATTTTGCTATTAAATTCAAAGTAATTTTGTTTTAGTATTAGTTGGAGACTATTTTTTATTTCGGTTATATATTGTTTGTTTTCATTTTGTTCTATAAGTTTGTTTATTATTATGTCAATTGTTTCTTCTACTGGGATATTAGTGTACATGTTTGTTATGTCATATGATGTGAAAAATGTATTTTCATTTATATTTATTATTTTTAGTTTGTCTATTAATTCGTATGTATTTTTTATGTTATGATGGTTATTTGTTAGTTGGTTATTTTTTAGTTTTTGTGCTATTATTCTTGCTATTTTGTATGTAGGAGCTTTTTTGAAATTGATTAATGGACGTATTGGGTTGTTTAATTTGTGTATTTTTATTAGGCTGTTCATTTTAGGTGGTTCTGGATTATTGTTTATATATATGTCTATGTTTTTATTGTTGAAAATGTTTTTATTTGTTTTTATTAGTTTTATTGTTTGTTTAAGATAGTTTTCTGTTGGGTTTTTATCTGGTTGTACGCATTTATTATTGTTGATGAAGTCTTCGGTTTTTTTGATGTAGTCTGTTTTATCAATGATTACTGTTGCTTGACTTTTGTCTGCTTTAGTTATTATTAAATTATTGTTCTTTACTTTATTTTTAATTTCTTTTATTGTTTTATTGTTTTTCTTTTGTTTATCTTTGTTTTTCATTTCGCTAGTGATTATTTTTTTAATTATATGTGCTGCTTCTGTTCTTTTTTCTTCTTGTATATTGTCTTTTATTAGGTTAATGGCAAATTCTGTTTCTACTATTAAATTTTCTAGATTTTTGTTTGCATTTTGGGTTATGTTAGTTTTTGACATATTGTTTAAATATTCTGTTTCTTTTTTGTTAAATTCTGTATTGCTAAAGTTAATGGTTCGAGGGTAAAATGTGTGTTTATTTTTGTTTTTTTGTTCTTGATTTTTGTTTTGTTGTTTTAATGTGTTAAGTTTTTTGTTGATTGTATAAGTCTTTTTGTTTTTCTCAAATCTTATTTTATTTTCTATGTTATTGTATTTATTGTTCCAAGTGATTGGATGTAATAAATTTGTTAGCTCTAAGTGCAGTTTGTATATGTCTAGTGTTATGCTATTTTTCTTACTGTATAATTGATTAATTTCGTTTTGTATCCATAGCCTTTGTGCTTGTTTTATAGTTTTATGTGCAGTCATATTTTTGTTGTTTGTGTTTATATTGATGTATTTAGGTGTTAATTTATGTTTTTGGCATTGTCTATTGAAGTATATGTTTATGTTTGTGTTCATTAGTTGTTTTTTTCGTGTTTGGAATTTGTTTAACAATTTGGTAATGTGGTTATATGGAATTGTGGTTATGTTGTTTGTGTACATGTTAATGTATATTTATGTGAGAGATGATTTGTTATCTGTTATTTGGTAGTTGATTTCACTTATTTGCTATTCACTTCACTATTTTTTCTTCACTATGCACTTTTGTTTTTGCTTTGTTTTATAACCTCACTTTTCGTTTTTTCACTGTAGGCTTATTTACCTTGTATGGTTATATTATTTCAATCACTTTCTGCTACAGTCCGTTTCTTGATGTATGTAATACTATAATACTTATAACTATTTTACCTCAAGATGTATTTTTTCTTTAGGGACATGTTTCGGGAGATCCTGTTCTCCCATCTTCAACCTTCGCCATCTTGCTTCTGGTGCAGTATTTGTGTGTTGGCTTCTGGATGTTATTATGGTGGTTTGTTGGTCTTTGGTCCTTCAATGTTGCATTATTGTGTGTGGTTGTGGTATCTGTTTTTGTATTTTGTGTATTTTCGATGTTGAGTGCTTTGAATATTGTGTCATGTTTTGTATTGATTTGTATTTGTTCTGGTATTAATTTGTTTTGTGTTTTATGTTTGTAAATCTGTAAATTTTCCCAAATGTTCATTATGGTGCCTTTGTGTGGTATATGTTTTATTAGTGTTACATTGGTTATGTCTGGGAATTCATGTCCTGTGTTTATTGCATGTGTGGCTAAATTGGATTTATATATGTTTGGTTTTTTGTATGCATTTAGGTGTTCAAAATAACGTTTTTTCAGCTGTTTTTTTGTTTGTCCTATATAACATTTATTGCAATCTTGGCATTCAATTTTGTATATACCGTTGGTTGTTGTATTATCTTTGTTGTGTGAGTTATTGAGATTTTGTAATTTATTTTTATTAGTTTTGTATGCTATTTTTATATATGTGTTTTTAAATAGTTTTGTTAGTTTTGACATTTTATTATTTATATATGTGAATGTGGCCCATTTTTTGTTGTTGTTATTATTTATGTGTTGTTCAGTTTGATTAATTCTTAATTGTTCAGTTTTTATTTTGTATTTGATTTTATTTTCTATTTTGATCATAGTATTTTTATTGTATCCATTTGCATAACCAATTTGGTGTATTATATTTCTTTCTTTGTCAGTTTCTTGTTTGTTTAGGGGTATTTTGTACATTCTGTTAAATAACGAATAAAATGCTGCCATTTTATGTTGTGGTGGGTGGTCAGAATGGTTAGGTATAATGATGTTAGTGGAAGTTGGTTTTCTATATATTGCATATTGTATGTGTTTGTTGTATCTTGTGATGGTTATGTCTAAATAGTTGATTTTGTTATGTTTTTCTTTTTCTTCTGTGAATTGTATTTTGGGATGTATGTTATTAATTTGTTTCAGTATGTTCTCTGCATTTGTGTTTTTGTTATTTGATACATATAGACCATCATCTACATATCTTATCCATATGCCATCTGGGTCATGTGTTTTTATGATATTTTGTATTTTGGTGTCTATATGTTGTAGGAATATTTCTGCTATTATGCTTGATAATGGTGATCCCATTGCTAAACCTTCTTTCTGTTGATAAATTTTGCTATTAAATTCAAAGTAATTTTGTTTTAGTATTAGTTGGAGACTATTTTTTATTTCGGTTATATATTGTTTGTTTTCATTTTGTTCTATAAGTTTGTTTATTATTATGTCAATTGTTTCTTCTACTGGGATATTAGTGTACATGTTTGTTATGTCATATGATGTGAAAAATGTATTTTCATTTATATTTATTATTTTTAGTTTGTCTATTAATTCGTATGTATTTTTTATGTTATGATGGTTATTTGTTAGTTGGTTATTTTTTAGTTTTTGTGCTATTATTCTTGCTATTTTGTATGTAGGAGCTTTTTTGAAATTGATTAATGGACGTATTGGGTTGTTTAATTTGTGTATTTTTATTAGGCTGTTCATTTTAGGTGGTTCTGGATTATTGTTTATATATATGTCTATGTTTTTATTGTTGAAAATGTTTTTATTTGTTTTTATTAGTTTTATTGTTTGTTTAAGATAGTTTTCTGTTGTGTTTTTATCTGGTTGTACGCATTTATTATTGTTGATGAAGTCTTCGGTTTTTTTGATGTAGTCTGTTTTATCAATGATTACTGTTGCTTGACTTTTGTCTGCTTTAGTTATTATTAAATTATTGTTCTTTACTTTATTTTTAATTTCTTTTATTGTTTTATTGTTTTTCTTTTGTTTATCTTTGTTTTTCATTTCGCTAGTGATTATTTTTTTAATTATATGTGCTGCTTCTGTTCTTTTTTCTTCTTGTATATTGTCTCTTATTAGGTTAATGGCAAATTCTGTTTCTACTATTAAATTTTCTAGATTTTTGTTTGCATTTTGGGTTATGTTAGTTTTTGACATATTGTTTAAATATTCTGTTTCTTTTTTGTTAAATTCTGTATTGCTAAGGTTAATGGTTCGAGGGTAAAATGTGTGTTTATTTTTGTTTTTTTGTTCTTGATTTTTGTTTTGTTGTTTTAATGTGTTAAGTTTTTTGTTGATTGTATAAGTCTTTTTGTTTTTCTCAAATCTTATTTTATTTTCTATGTTATTGTATTTATTGTTCCAAGTGATTGGATGTAATAAATTTGTTAGCTCTAAGTGCAGTTTGTATATGTCTAGTGTTATGCTATTTTTCTTACTGTATAATTGATTAATTTCGTTTTGTATCCATAGCCTTTGTGCTTGTTTTATAGTTTTTTGTGCAGTCATATTTTTGTTGTTTGTGTTTATATTGATGTATTTAGGTGTTAATTTATGTTTTTGGCATTGTCTATTGAAGTATATGTTTATGTTTGTGTTCATTAGTTGTTTTTTTCGTGTTTGGAATTTGTTTAACAATTTGGTAATGTGGTTATATGGAATTGTGGTTATGTTGTTTGTGTACATGTTAATGTATATTTATGTGAGAGATGATTTGTTATCTGTTATTTGGTAGTTGATTTCACTTATTTGCTATTCACTTCACTATTTTTTCTTCACTATGCACTTTTGTTTTTGCTTTGTTTTATAACCTCACTTTTCGTTTTTTCACTGTAGGCTTATTTACCTTGTATGGTTATATTATTTCAATCACTTTCTGCTACAGTCCGTTTCTTGATGTATGTAATACTATAATACTTATAACTATTTTACCTCAAGATGTATTTTTTCTTTAGGGACATGTTTCGGGAGATCCTGTTCTCCCATCTTCAACCTTCGCCATCTTGCTTCTGGTGCAGTATTTGTGTGTTGGCTTCTGGATGTTATTATGGTGGTTTGTTGGTCTTTGGTCCTTCAATGTTGCATTATTGTGTGTGGTTGTGGTATCTGTTTTTGTATTTTGTGTATTTTCGATGTTGAGTGCTTTGAATATTGTGTCATGTTTTGTATTGATTTGTATTTGTTCTGGTATTAATTTGTTTTGTGTTTTATGTTTGTAAATCTGTAAATTTTCCCAAATGTTCATTATGGTGCCTTTGTGTGGTATATGTTTTATTAGTGTTACATTGGTTATGTCTGGGAATTCATGTCCTGTGTTTATTGCATGTGTGGCTAAATTGGATTTATATATGTTTGGTTTTTTGTATGCATTTAGGTGTTCAAAATAACGTTTTTTCAGCTGTTTTTTTGTTTGTCCTATATAACATTTATTGCAATCTTGGCATTCAATTTTGTATATACCGTTGGTTGTTGTATTATCTTTGTTGTGTGAGTTATTTAGATTATGTAATTTATTTTTATTAGTTTTGTATGCTATTTTTATATCTGTGTTTTTAAATAGTTTTGTTAGTTTTGACATTTTATTATTTATATATGTGAATGTGGCCCATTTTTTGTTGTTGTTATTATTTATGTGTTGTTCAGTTTGATTAATTCTTAATTGTTCAGTTTTTATTTTGTATTTGATTTTATTTTCTATTTTGATCATAGTATTTTTATTGTATCCATTTGCATAACCAATTTGGTGTATTATATTTCTTTCTTTGTCAGTTTCTTGTTTGTTTAGGGGTATTTTGTACATTCTGTTAAATAACGAATAAAATGCTGCCATTTTATGTTGTGGTGGGTGGTCAGAATGGTTAGGTATAATGATGTTAGTGGAAGTTGGTTTTCTATATATTGCATATTGTATGTGTTTGTTGTATCTTGTGATGGTTATGTCTAAATAGTTGATTTTGTTATGTTTTTCTTTTTCTTCTGTGAATTGTATTTTGGGATGTATGTTATTAATTTGTTTCAGTATGTTCTCTGCATTTGTGTTTTTGTTATTTGATACATATAGTCCATCATCTACATATCTTATCCATATGCCATCTGGGTCATGTGTTTTTATGATATTTTGTATTTTGGTGTCTATATGTTGTAGGAATAATTCTGCTATTATGCTTGATAATGGTGATCCCATTGCTAAACCTTCTTTCTGTTGATAAATTTTGCTATTAAATTCAAAGTAATTTTGTTTTAGTATTAGTTGGAGACTATTTTTTATTTCGGTTATATATTGTTTATTTTCATTTTGTTCTATAAGTTTGTTTATTATTATGTCAATTGTTTCTTCTACTGGGATATTAGTGTACATGTTTGTTATGTCATATGATGTGAAAAATGTATTTTTATTTATATTTATTATTTTTAGTTTATCTATTAATTCGTATGTATTTTTTATGTTATGATGGTTATTTGTTAGTTGGTTATTTTTTAGTTATTGTGCTATTATTCTTGCTATTTTGTATGTAGGAGCTTTTTTGAAATTGATTAATGGACGTATTGGGTTGTTTAATTTGTGTATTTTTATTAGGCTTTTCATTTTAGGTGGTTCTGGAATATTGTTTATATATATGTCTATGTTTTTATTGTTGAAAATGTTTTTATTTGTTTTTATTAGTTTTATTGTTTGTTTAAGATAGTTTTCTGTTGGGTTTTTATCTGGTTGTACGCATTTATTATTGTTGATGAAGTTTTCGGTTTTTTTGATGTAGTCTGTTTTATCAATGATTACTGTTGCTTGACTTTTGTCTGCTTTAGTTATTATTAAATTATTGTTCTTTACTTTATTTTTAATTTCTTTTATTGTTTTTCTTTTGTTTATCTTTGTTTTTCATTTCGCTAGTGATTATTTTTTTAATTATATGTGCTGCTTCTGTTCTTTTTTCTTCTTGTATATTGTCTTTTATTAGGTTAATGGCAAATTCTGTTTCTACTATTAAATTTTCTAGATTTTTGTTTGCATTTTGGGTTATGTTAGTTTTTGACATATTGTTTAAATATTCTGTTTGTTTTTTGTTAAATTCTGTATTGCTAAGGTTAATGGTTCGAGGGTAAAATGTGTGTTTATTTTTGTTTTTTTGTTCTTGATTTTTGTTTTGTTGTTTTAATGTGTTAAGTTTTTTGTTGATTGTATAAGTCTTTTTGTTTTTCTCAAATCTTATTTTATTTTCTATGTTATTGTATTTATTGTTCCAAGTGATTGGATGTAATAAATTTGTTAGCTCTAAGTGCAGTTTGAATATGTCTAGTGTTATGCTATTTTTCTTACTGTATAATTGATTAATTTCGTTTTGTATCCATAGCCTTTGTGCTTGTTTTATAGTTTTATGTGCAGTCATATTTTTGTTGTTTGTGTTTATATTGATGTATTTAGGTGTTAATTTATGTTTTTGGCATTGTCTATTGAAGTATATGTTTATGTTTGTGTTCATTAGTTGTTTTTTTCGTGTTTGGAATTTGTTTAACAATTTGGTAATGTGGTTATATGGAATTGTGGTTATGTTGTTTGTGTACATGTTAATGTATATTTATGTGAGAGATGATTTGTTATCTGTTATTTGGTAGTTGATTTCACTTATTTGCTATTCACTTCACTATTTTTTCTTCACTATGCACTTTTGTTTTTGCTTTGTTTTATAACCTCACTTTTCGTTTTTTCACTGTAGGCTTATTTACCTTGTATGGTTATATTATTTCAATCACTTTCTGCTACAGTCCGTTTCTTGATGTATGTAATACTATAATACTTATAACTATTTTACCTCAAGATGTATTTTTTCTTTAGGGACATGTTTCGGGAGATCCTGTTCTCCCATCTTCAACCTTCGCCATCTTGCTTCTGGTGCAGTATTTGTGTGTTGGCTTCTGGATGTTATTATGGTGGTTTGTTGGTCTTTGGTCCTTCAATGTTGCATTATTGTGTGTGGTTGTGGTATCTGTTTTTGTATTTTGTGTATTTTCGATGTTGAGTGCTTTGAATATTGTGTCATGTTTTGTATTGATTTGTATTTGTTCTGGTATTAATTTGTTTTGTGTTTTATGTTTGTAAATCTGTAAATTTTCCCAAATGTTCATTATGGTGCCTTTGTGTGGTATATGTTTTATTAGTGTTACATTGGTTATGTCTGGGAATTCATGTCCTGTGTTTATTGCATGTGTGGCTAAATTGGATTTATATATGTTTGGTTTTTTGTATGCATTTAGGTGTTCAAAATAACGTTTTTTCAGCTGTTTTTTTGTTTGTCCTATATAACATTTATTGCAATCTTGGCATTCAATTTTGTATATACCGTTGGTTGTTGTATTATCTTTGTTGTGTGAGTTATTTAGATTATGTAATTTATTTTTATTAGTTTTGTATGCTATTTTTATATCTGTGTTTTTAAATAGTTTTGTTAGTTTTGACATTTTATTATTTATATATGTGAATGTGGCCCATTTTTTGTTGTTGTTATTATTTATGTGTTGTTCAGTTTGATTAATTCTTAATTGTTCAGTTTTTATTTTGTATTTGATTTTATTTTCTATTTTGATCATAGTATTTTTATTGTATCCATTTGCATAACCAATTTGGTGTATTATATTTCTTTCTTTGTCAGTTTCTTGTTTGCTTAGGGGTATTTTGTACATTCTGTTAAATAACGAATAAAATGCTGCCATTTTATGTTGTGGTGGGTGGTCAGAATGGTTAGGTATAATGATGTTAGTGGAAGTTGGTTTTCTATATATTGCATATTGTATGTGTTTGTTGTATCTTGTGATGGTTATGTCTAAATAGTTGATTTTGTTATGTTTTTCTTTTTCTTCTGTGAATTGTATTTTGGGATGTATGTTATTAATTTGTTTCAGTATGTTCTCTGCATTTGTGTTTTTGTTATTTGATACATATAGTCCATCATCTACATATCTTATCCATATGCCATCTGGGTCATGTGTTTTTATGATATTTTGTATTTTGGTGTCTATATGTTGTAGGAATAATTCTGCTATTATGCTTGATAATGGTGATCCCATTGCTAACCCTTCTTTCTGTTGATAAATTTTGCTATTAAATTCAAAGTAATTTTGTTTTAGTATTAGTTGGAGACTATTTTTTATTTCGGTTATATATTGTTTATTTTCATTTTGTTTATTATTATGTCAATTGTTTCTTCTACTGGGATATTAGTGTACATGTTTGTTATGTCATATGATGTGAAAAATGTATTTTTATTTATATTTATTATTTTTAGTTTATCTATTAATTCGTATGTATTTTTTATGTTATGATGGTTATTTGTTAGTTGGTTATTTTTTAGTTATTGTGCTATTATTCTTGCTATTTTGTATGTAGGAGCTTTTTTGAAATTGATTAATGGACGTATTGGGTTGTTTAATTTGTGTATTTTTATTAGGCTGTTCATTTTAGGTGGTTCTGGATTATTGTTTATATATATGTCTATGTTTTTATTGTTGAAAATGTTTTTATTTGTTTTTATTAGTTTTATTGTTTGTTTAAGATAGTTTTCTGTTGGGTTTTTATCTAGTTGTACGCATTTATTATTGTTGATGAAGTCTTCGGTTTTTTTGATGTAGTCTGTTTTATCAATGATTACTGTTGCTTGACTTTTGTCTGCTTTAGTTATTATTAAATTATTGTTCTTTACTTTATTTTTAATTTCTTTTATTGTTTTATTGTTTTTCTTTTGTTTATCTTTGTTTTTCATTTCGCTAGTGATTATTTTTTTAATTATATGTGCTGCTTCTGTTCTTTTTTCTTCTGGTATATTGTCTTTTATTAGGTTAATGGCAAATTCTGTTTCTACTATTAAATTTTCTAGATTTTTGTTTGCATTTTGGGTTATGTTAGTTTTTGACATATTGTTTAAATATTCTGTTTGTTTTTTGTTAAATTCTGTATTGCTAAGGTTAATGGTTCGAGGGTAAAATGTGTGTTTATTTTTGTTTTTTTGTTCTTGATTTTTGTTTTGTTGTTTTAATGTGTTAAGTTTTTTGTTGATTGTATAAGTCTTTTTGTTTTTCTCAAATCTTATTTTATTTTCTATGTTATTGTATTTATTGTTCCAAGTGATTGGATGTAATAAATTTGTTAGCTCTAAGTGCAGTTTGAATATGTCTAGTGTTATGCTATTTTTCTTACTGTATAATTGATTAATTTCGTTTTGTATCCATAGCCTTTGTGCTTGTTTTATAGTTTTATGTGCAGTCATATTTTTGTTGTTTGTGTTTATATTGATGTATTTAGGTGTTAATTTATGTTTTTGGCATTGTCTATTGAAGTATATGTTTATGTTTGTGTTCATTAGTTGTTTTTTTCGTGTTTGGAATTTGTTTAACAATTTGGTAATGTGGTTATATGGAATTGTGGTTATGTTGTTTGTGTACATGTTAATGTATATTTATGTGAGAGATGATTTGTTATCTGTTATTTGGTAGTTGATTTCACTTATTTGCTATTCACTTCACTATTTTTTCTTCACTATGCACTTTTGTTTTTTCTTTGTTTTATAACCTCACTTTTCGTTTTTTCACTGTAGGCTTATTTACCTTGTATGGTTATATTATTTCAATCACTTTCTGCTACAGTCCGTTTCTTGATGTATGTAATACTATAATACTTATAACTATTTTACCTCAAGATGTATTTTTTCTTTAGGGACATGTTTCGGGAGATCCTGTTCTCCCATCTTCAACCTTCGCCATCTTGCTTCTGGTGCAGTATTTGTGTGTTGGCTTCTGGATGTTATTATGGTGGTTTGTTGGTCTTTGGTCCTTCAATGTTGCATTATTGTGTGTGGTTGTGGTATCTGTTTTTGTATTTTGTGTATTTTCGATGTTGAGTGCTTTGAATATTGTGTCATGTTTTGTATTGATTTGTATTTGTTCTGGTATTAATTTGTTTTGTGTTTTATGTTTGTAAATCTGTAAATTTTCCCAAATGTTCATTATGGTGCCTTTGTGTGGTATATGTTTTATTAGTGTTACATTGGTTATGTCTGGGAATTCATGTCCTGTGTTTATTGCATGTGTGGCTAAATTGGATTTATATATGTTTGGTTTTTTGTATGCATTTAGGTGTTCAAAATAACGTTTTTTCAGCTGTTTTTTTGTTTGTCCTATATAACATTTATTGCAATCTTGGCATTCAATTTTGTATATACCGTTGGTTGTTGTATTATCTTTGTTGTGTGAGTTATTTAGATTATGTAATTTATTTTTATTAGTTTTGTATGCTATTTTTATATCTGTGTTTTTAAATAGTTTTGTTAGTTTTGACATTTTATTATTTATATATGTGAATGTGGCCCATTTTTTGTTGTTGTTATTATTTATGTGTTGTTCAGTTTGATTAATTCTTAATTGTTCAGTTTTTATTTTGTATTTGATTTTATTTTCTATTTTGATCATAGTATTTTTATTGTATCCATTTGCATAACCAATTTGGTGTATTATATTTCTTTCTTTGTCAGTTTCTTGTTTGCTTAGGGGTATTTTGTACATTCTGTTAAATAACGAATAAAATGCTGCCATTTTATGTTGTGGTGGGTGGTCAGAATGGTTAGGTATAATGATGTTAGTGGAAGTTGGTTTTCTATATATTGCATATTGTATGTGTTTGTTGTATCTTGTGATGGTTATGTCTAAATAGTTGATTTTGTTATGTTTTTCTTTTTCTTCTGTGAATTGTATTTTGGGATGTATGTTATTAATTTGTTTCAGTATGTTCTCTGCATTTGTGTTTTTGTTATTTGATACATATAGTCCATCATCTACATATCTTATCCATATGCCATCTGGGTCATGTGTTTTTATGATATTTTGTATTTTGGTGTCTATATGTTGTAGGAATAATTCTGCTATTATGCTTGATAATGGTGATCCCATTGCTAACCCTTCTTTCTGTTGATAAATTTTGCTATTAAATTCAAAGTAATTTTGTTTTAGTATTAGTTGGAGACTATTTTTTATTTCGGTTATATATTGTTTATTTTCATTTTGTTCTATAAGTTTGTTTATTATTATGTCAATTGTTTCTTCTACTGGGATATTAGTGTACATGTTTGTTATGTCATATGATGTGAAAAATGTATTTTTATTTATATTTATTATTTTTAGTTTATCTATTAATTCGTATGTATTTTTTATGTTATGATGGTTATTTGTTAGTTGGTTATTTTTTAGTTATTGTGCTATTATTCTTGCTATTTTGTATGTAGGAGCTTTTTTGAAATTGATTAATGGACGTATTGGGTTGTTTAATTTGTGTATTTTTATTAGGCTGTTCATTTTAGGTGGTTCTGGATTATTGTTTATATATATGTCTATGTTTTTATTGTTGAAAATGTTTTTATTTGTTTTTATTAGTTTTATTGTTTGTTTAAGATAGTTTTCTGTTGGGTTTTTATCTAGTTGTACGCATTTATTATTGTTGATGAAGTCTTTGGTTTTTTTGATGTAGTCTGTTTTATCAATGATTACTGTTGCTTGACTTTTGTCTGCTTTAGTTATTATTAAATTATTGTTCTTTACTTTATTTTTAATTTCTTTTATTGTTTTATTGTTTTTCTTTTGTTTATCTTTGTTTTTCATTTCGCTAGTGATTATTTTTTTAATTATATGTGCTGCTTCTGTTCTTTTTTCTTCTGGTATATTGTCTTTTATTAGGTTAATGGCAAATTCTGTTTCTACTATTAAATTTTCTAGATTTTTGTTTGCATTTTGGGTTATGTTAGTTTTTGACATATTGTTTAAATATTCTGTTTCTTTTTTGTTAAATTCTGTATTGCTAAGGTTAATGGTTCGAGGGTAAAATGTGTGTTTATTTTTGTTTTTTTGTTCTTGATTTTTGTTTTGTTGTTTTAATGTGTTAAGTTTTTTGTTGATTGTATAAGTCTTTTTGTTTTTCTCAAATCTTATTTTATTTTCTATGTTATTGTATTTATTGTTCCAAGTGATTGGATGTAATAAATTTGTTAGCTCTAAGTGCAGTTTGTATATGTCTAGTGTTATGCTATTTTTCTTATTGTATAATTGATTAATTTCGTTTTGTATCCATAGCCTTTGTGCTTGTTTTATAGTTTTTTGTGCAGTCATATTTTTGTTGTTTGTGTTTATATTGATGTATTTAGGTGTTAATTTATGTTTTTGGCATTGTCTATTGAAGTATATGTTTATGTTTGTGTTCATTAGTTGTTTTTTTCGTGTTTGGAATTTGTTTAACAATTTGGTAATGTGGTTATATGGAATTGTGGTTATGTTGTTTGTGTACATGTTAATGTATATTTATGTGAGAGATGATTTGTTATCTGTTATTTGGTAGTTGATTTCACTTATTTGCTATTCACTTCACTATTTTTTCTTCACTATGCACTTTTGTTTTTGCTTTGTTTTATAACCTCACTTTTCGTTTTTTCACTGTAGGCTTATTTACCTTGTATGGTTATATTATTTCAATCACTTTCTGCTACAGTCCGTTTCTTTATGTATGTAATACTATAATACTTATAACTATTTTACCTCAAGATGTATTTTTTCTTTAGGGACATGTTTCGGGAGATCCTGTTCTCCCATCTTCAACCTTCGCCATCTTGCTTCTGGTGCAGTATTTGTGTGTTGGCTTCTGGATGTTATTATGGTGGTTTGTTGGTCTTTGGTCCTTCAATGTTGCATTATTGTGTGTGGTTGTGGTATCTGTTTTTGTATTTTGTGTATTTTCGATGTTGAGTGCTTTGAATATTGTGTCATGTTTTGTATTGATTTGTATTTGTTCTGGTATTAATTTGTTTTGTGTTTTATGTTTGTAAATCTGTAAATTTTCCCAAATGTTCATTATGGTGCCTTTGTGTGGTATATGTTTTATTAGTGTTACATTGGTTATGTCTGGGAATTCATGTCCTGTGTTTATTGCATGTGTGGCTAAATTGGATTTATATATGTTTGGTTTTTTGTATGCATTTAGGTGTTCAAAATAACGTTTTTTCAGCTGTTTTTTTGTTTGTCCTATATAACATTTATTGCAATCTTGGCATTCAATTTTGTATATACCGTGGTTGTTGTATTATCTTTGTCGTGTGAGTTATTTAGATTTTGTAATTTATTTTTATTAGTTTTGTATGCTATTTTTATATATGTGTTTTTAAATAGTTTTGTTAGTTTTGACATTTTATTATTTATATATGTGAATGTGGCCCATTTTTTGTTGTTGTTATTATTTATGTGTTGTTCAGTTTGATTAATTCTTAATTGTTCAGTTTTTATTTTGTATTTGATTTTATTTTCTATTTTGATCATAGTATTTTTATTGTATCCATTTGCATAACCAATTTGGTGTATTATATTTCTTTCTTTGTCAGTTTCTTGTTTGTTTAGGGGTATTTTGTACATTCTGTTAAATAACGAATAAAATGCTGCCATTTTATGTTGTGGTGGGTGGTCAGAATGGTTAGGTATAATGATGTTAGTGGAAGTTGGTTTTCTATATATTGCATATTGTATGTGTTTGTTGTATCTTGTGATGGTTATGTCTAAATAGTTGATTTTGTTATGTTTTTCTTTTTCTTCTGTGAATTGTATTTTGGGATGTATGTTATTAATTTGTTTCAGTATGTTCTCTGCATTTGTGTTTTTGTTATTTGATACATATAGTCCATCATCTACATATCTTATCCATATGCCATCTGGGTCATGTGTTTTTATGATATTTTGTATTTTGGTGTCTATATGTTGTAGGAATATTTCTGCTATTATGCTTGATAATGGTGATCCCATTGCTAAACCTTCTTTCTGTTGATAAATTTTGCTATTAAATTCAAAGTAATTTTGTTTTAGTATTAGTTGGAGACTATTTTTTATTTCGGTTATATATTGTTTGTTTTCATTTTGTTCTATAAGTTTGTTTATTATTATGTCAATTGTTTCTTCTACTGGGATATTAGTGTACATGTTTGTTATGTCATATGATGTGAAAAATGTATTTTCATTTATATTTATTATTTTTAGTTTGTCTATTAATTCGTATGTATTTTTTATGTTATGATGGTTATTTGTTAGTTGGTTATTTTTTAGTTTTTGTGCTATTATTCTTGCTATTTTGTATGTAGGAGCTTTTTTGAAATTGATTAATGGACGTATTGGGTTGTTTAATTTGTGTATTTTTATTAGGCTGTTCATTTTAGGTGGTTCTGGATTATTGTTTATATATATGTCTATGTTTTTATTGTTGAAAATGTTTTTATTTGTTTTTATTAGTTTTATTGTTTGTTTAAGATAGTTTTCTGTTGGGTTTTTATCTAGTTGTACGCATTTATTATTGTTGATGAAGTCTTCGGTTTTTTTGATGTAGTCTGTTTTATCAATGATTACTGTTGCTTGACTTTTGTCTGCTTTAGTTATTATTAAATTATTGTTCTTTACTTTATTTTTAATTTCTTTTATTGTTTTATTGTTTTCCTTTTGTTTATCTTTGTTTTTCATTTCGCTAGTGATTATTTTTTTAATTATATGTGCTGCTTCTGTTCTTTTTTCTTCTTGTATATTGTCTTTTATTAGGTTAATGGCAAATTCTGTTTCTACTATTAAATTTTCTAGATTTTTGTTTGCATTTTGGGTTATGTTAGTTTTTGACATATTGTTTAAATATTCTGTTTCTTTTTTGTTAAATTCTGTATTGCTAAGGTTAATGGTTCGAGGGTAAAATGTGTGTTTATTTTTGTTTTTTTGTTCTTGATTTTTGTTTTGTTGTTTTAATGTGTTAAGTTTTTTGTTGATTGTATAAGTCTTTTTGTTTTTCTCAAATCTTATTTTATTTTCTATGTTATTGTATTTATTGTTCCAAGTGATTGGATGTAATAAATTTGTTAGCTCTAAGTGCAGTTTGTATATGTCTAGTGTTATGCTATTTTTCTTATTGTATAATTGATTAATTTCGTTTTGTATCCATAGCCTTTGTGCTTGTTTTATAGTTTTTTGTGGAGTCATATTTTTGTTGTTTGTGTTTATATTGATGTATTTAGGTGTTAATTTATGTTTTTGGCATTGTCTATTGAAGTATATGTTTATGTTTGTGTTCATTAGTTGTTTTTTTCGTGTTTGGAATTTGTTTAACAATTTGGTAATGTGGTTATATGGAATTGTGGTTATGTTGTTTGTGTACATGTTAATGTATATTTATGTGAGAGATGATTTGTTATCTGTTATTTGGTAGTTGATTTCACTTATTTGCTATTCACTTCACTATTTTTTCTTCACTATGCACTTTTGTTTTTGCTTTGTTTTATAACCTCACTTTTCGTTTTTTCACTGTAGGCTTATTTACCTTGTATGGTTATATTATTTCAATCACTTTCTGCTACAGTCCGTTTCTTTATGTATGTAATACTATAATACTTATAACTATTTTACCTCAAGATGTATTTTTTCTTTAGGGACATGTTTCGGGAGATCCTGTTCTCCCATCTTCAACCTTCGCCATCTTGCTTCTGGTGCAGTATTTGTGTGTTGGCTTCTGGATGTTATTATGGTGGTTTGTTGGTCTTTGGTCCTTCAATGTTGCATTATTGTGTGTGGTTGTGGTATCTGTTTTTGTATTTTGTGTATTTTCGATGTTGAGTGCTTTGAATATTGTGTCATGTTTTGTATTGATTTGTATTTGTTCTGGTATTAATTTGTTTTGTGTTTTATGTTTGTAAATCTGTAAATTTTCCCAAATGTTCATTATGGTGCCTTTGTGTGGTATATGTTTTATTAGTGTTACATTGGTTATGTCTGGGAATTCATGTCCTGTGTTTATTGCATGTGTGGCTAAATTGGATTTATATATGTTTGGTTTTTTGTATGCATTTAGGTGTTCAAAATAACGTTTTTTCAGCTGTTTTTTTGTTTGTCCTATATAACATTTATTGCAATCTTGGCATTCAATTTTGTATATACCGTTGGTTGTTGTATTATCTTTGTTGTGTGAGTTATTTAGATTTTGTAATTTATTTTTATTAGTTTTGTATGCTATTTTTATATATGTGTTTTTAAATAGTTTTGTTAGTTTTGACATTTTATTATTTATATATGTGAATGTGGCCCATTTTTTGTTGTTGTTATTATTTATGTGTTGTTCAGTTTGAATAATTCTTAATTGTTCAGTTTTTATTTTGTATTTGATTTTATTTTCTATTTTGATCATAGTATTTTTATTGTATCCATTTGCATAACCAATTTGGTGTATTATATTTCTTTCTTTGTCAGTTTCTTGTTTGTTTAGGGGTATTTTGTACATTCTGTTAAATAACGAATAAAATGCTGCCATTTTATGTTGTGGTGGGTGGTCAGAATGGTTAGGTATAATGATGTTAGTGGAAGTTGGTTTTCTATATATTGCATATTGTATGTGTTTGTTGTATCTTGTGATGGTTATGTCTAAATAGTTGATTTTGTTATGTTTTTCTTTTTCTTCTGTGAATTGTATTTTGGGATGTATGTTATTAATTTGTTTCAGTATGTTCTCTGCATTTGTGTTTTTGTTATTTGATACATATAGTCCATCATCTACATATCTTATCCATATGCCATCTGGGTCATGTGTTTTTATGATATTTTGTATTTTGGTGTCTATATGTTGTAGGAATATTTCTGCTATTATGCTTGATAATGGTGATCCCATTGCTAAACCTCCTTTCTGTTGATAAATTTGCTATTAAATTCAAAGTAATTTTGTTTTAGTATTAGTTGGAGACTATTTTTTATTTCGGTTATATATTGTTTGTTTTCATTTTGTTCTATAAGTTTGTTTATTATTATGTCAATTGTTTCTTCTACTGGGATATTAGTGTACATGTTTGTTATGTCATATGATGTGAAAAATGTATTTTCATTTATATTTATTATTTTTAGTTTGTCTATTAATTCGTATGTATTTTTTATGTTATGATGGTTATTTGTTAGTTGGTTATTTTTTAGTTTTTGTTCTATTATTCTTGCTATTTTGTATGTAGGAGCTTTTTTGAAATTGATTAATGGACGTATTGGGTTGTTTAATTTGTGTATTTTTATTAGGCTGTTCATTTTAGGTGGTTCTGGATTATTGTTTATATATATGTCTATGTTTTTATTGTTGAAAATGTTTTTATTTGTTTTTATTAGTTTTATTGTTTGTTTAAGATAGTTTTCTGTTGGGTTTTTATCTAGTTGTACGCATTTATTATTGTTGATGAAGTCTTCGGTTTTTTTGATGTAGTCTGTTTTATCAATGATTACTGTTGCTTGACTTTTGTCTGCTTTAGTTATTATTAAATTATTGTTCTTTACTTTATTTTTAATTTCTTTTATTGTTTTATTGTTTTCCTTTTGTTTATCTTTGTTTTTCATTTCGCTAGTGATTATTTTTTTAATTATATGTGCTGCTTCTGTTCTTTTTTCTTCTTGTATATTGTCTTTTATTAGGTTAATGGCAAATTCTGTTTCTACTATTAAATTTTCTAGATTTTTGTTTGCATTTTGGGTTATGTTAGTTTTTGACATATTGTTTAAATATTCTGTTTCTTTTTTGTTAAATTCTGTATTGCTAAGGTTAATGGTTCGAGGGTAAAATGTGTGTTTATTTTTGTTTTTTGTTCTTGATTTTTGTTTTGTTGTTTTAATGTGTTAAGTTTTTTGTTGATTGTATAAGTCTTTTTGTTTTTCTCAAATCTTATTTTATTTTCTATGTTATTGTATTTATTGTTCCAAGTGATTGGATGTAATAAATTTGTTAGCTCTAAGTGCAGTTTGTATATGTCTAGTGTTATGCTATTTTTCTTATTGTATAATTGATTAATTTCGTTTTGTATCCATAGCCTTTGTGCTTGTTTTATAGTTTTTTGTGGAGTCATATTTTTGTTGTTTGTGTTTATATTGATGTATTTAGGTGTTAATTTATGTTTTTGGCATTGTCTATTGAAGTATATGTTTATGTTTGTGTTCATTAGTTGTTTTTTTCGTGTTTGGAATTTGTTTAACAATTTGGTAATGTGGTTATATGGAATTGTGGTTATGTTGTTTGTGTACATGTTAATGTATATTTATGTGAGAGATGATTTGTTATCTGTTATTTGGTAGTTGATTTCACTTATTTGCTATTCACTTCACTATTTTTCTTCACTATGCACTTTTGTTTTTGCTTTGTTTTATAACCTCACTTTTCGTTTTTTCACTGTAGGCTTATTTACCTTGTATGGTTATATTATTTCAATCACTTTCTGCTACAGTCCGTTTCTTGATGTATGTAATACTATAATACTTATAACTATTTTACCTCAAGATGTATTTTTTCTTTAGGGACATGTTTCGGGAGATCCTGTTCTCCCATCTTCAACCTTCGCCATCTTGCTTCTGGTGCAGTATTTGTGTGTTGGCTTCTGGATGTTATTATGGTGGTTTGTTGGTCTTTGGTCCTTCAATGTTGCATTATTGTGTGTGGTTGTGGTATCTGTTTTTGTATTTTGTGTATTTTCGATGTTGAGTGCTTTGAATATTGTGTCATGTTTTGTATTGATTTGTATTTGTTCTGGTATTAATTTGTTTTGTGTTTTATGTTTGTAAATCTGTAAATTTTCCCAAATGTTCATTATGGTGCCTTTGTGTGGTATATGTTTTATTAGTGTTACATTGGTTATGTCTGGGAATTCATGTCCTGTGTTTATTGCATGTGTGGCTAAATTGGATTTATATATGTTTGGTTTTTTGTATGCATTTAGGTGTTCAAAATAACGTTTTTTCAGCTGTTTTTTTGTTTGTCCTATATAACATTTATTGCAATCTTGGCATTCAATTTTGTATATACCGTTGGTTGTTGTATTATCTTTGTTGTGTGAGTTATTTAGATTTTGTAATTTATTTTTATTAGTTTTGTATGCTATTTTTATATATGTGTTTTTAAATAGTTTTGTTAGTTTTGACATTTTATTATTTATATAAGTGAATGTGGCCCATTTTTTGTTGTTGTTATTATTTATGTGTTGTTCAGTTTGATTAATTCTTAATTGTTCAGTTTTTATTTTGTATTTGATTTTATTTTCTATTTTGATCATAGTATTTTTATTGTATCCATTTGCATAACCAATTTGGTGTATTATATTTCTTTCTTTGTCAGTTTCTTGTTTGTTTAGGGGTATTTTGTACATTCTGTTAAATAACGAATAAAATGCTGCCATTTTATGTTGTGGTGGGTGGTCAGAATGGTTAGGTATAATGATGTTAGTGGAAGTTGGTTTTCTATATATTGCATATTGTATGTGTTTGTTGTATCTTGTGATGGTTATGTCTAAATAGTTGATTTTGTTATGTTTTTCTTTTTCTTCTGTGAATTGTATTTTGGGATGTATGTTATTAATTTGTTTCAGTATGTTCTCTGCATTTGTGTTTTTGTTATTTGATACATATAGTCCATCATCTACATATCTTATCCATATGCCATCTGGGTCATGTGTTTTTATGATATTTTGTATTTTGGTGTCTATATGTTGTAGGAATATTTCTGCTATTATGCTTGATAATGGTGATCCCATTGCTAAACCTTCTTTCTGTTGATAAATTTTGCTATTAAATTCAAAGTAATTTTGTTTTAGTATTAGTTGGAGACTATTTTTTATTTCGGTTATATATTGTTTGTTTTCATTTTGTTCTATAAGTTTGTTTATTATTATGTCAATTGTTTCTTCTACTGGGATATTAGTGTACATGTTTGTTATGTCATATGATGTGAAAAATGTATTTTCATTTATATTTATTATTTTTAGTTTGTCTATTAATTCGTATGTATTTTTTATGTTATGATGGTTATTTGTTAGTTGGTTATTTTTTAGTTTTTGTGCTATTATTCTTGCTATTTTGTATGTAGGAGCTTTTTTGAAATTGATTAATGGACGTATTGGGTTGTTTAATTTGTGTATTTTTATTAGGCTGTTCATTTTAGGTGGTTCTGGATTATTGTTTATATATATGTCTATGTTTTTATTGTTGAAAATGTTTTTATTTGTTTTTATTAGTTTTATTGTTTGTTTAAGATAGTTTTCTGTTGGGTTTTTATCTAGTTGTACGCATTTATTATTGTTGATGAAGTCTTCGGTTTTTTTGATGTAGTCTGTTTTATCAATGATTACTGTTGCTTGACTTTTGTCTGCTTTAGTTATTATTAAATTATTGTTCTTTACTTTATTTTTAATTTCTTTTATTGTTTTTCTTTTGTTTATCTTTGTTTTTCATTTCGCTAGTGATTATTTTTTTAATTATATGTGCTGCTTCTGTTCTTTTTTCTTCTTGTATATTGTCTTTTATTAGGTTAATGGCAAATTCTGTTTCTACTATTAAATTTTCTAGATTTTTGTTTGCATTTTGGGTTATGTTAGTTTTTGACATATTGTTTAAATATTCTGTTTCTTTTTTGTTAAATTCTGTATTGCTAAGGTTAATGGTTCGAGGGTAAAATGTGTGTTTATTTTTGTTTTTTGTTCTTGATTTTTGTTTTGTTGTTTTAATGTGTTAAGTTTTTTGTTGATTGTATAAGTCTTTTTGTTTTTCTCAAATCTTATTTTATTTTCTATGTTATTGTATTTATTGTTCCAAGTGATTGGATGTAATAAATTTGTTAGCTCTAAGTGCAGTTTGTATATGTCTAGTGTTATGCTATTTTTCTTATTGTATAATTGATTAATTTCGTTTTGTATCCATAGCCTTTGTGCTTGTTTTATAGTTTTTTGTGGAGTCATATTTTTGTTGTTTGTGTTTATATTGATGTATTTAGGTGTTAATTTATGTTTTTGGCATTGTCTATTGAAGTATATGTTTATGTTTGTGTTCATTAGTTGTTTTTTTCGTGTTTGGAATTTGTTTAACAATTTGGTAATGTGGTTATATGGAATTGTGGTTATGTTGTTTGTGTACATGTTAATGTATATTTATGTGAGAGATGATTTGTTATCTGTTATTTGGTAGTTGATTTCACTTATTTGCTATTCACTTCACTATTTTTCTTCACTATGCACTTTTGTTTTTGCTTTGTTTTATAACCTCACTTTTCGTTTTTTCACTGTAGGCTTATTTACCTTGTATGGTTATATTATTTCAATCACTTTCTGCTACAGTCCGTTTCTTGATGTATGTAATACTATAATACTTATAACTATTTTACCTCAAGATGTATTTTTTCTTTAGGGACATGTTTCGGGAGATCCTGTTCTCCCATCTTCAACCTTCGCCATCTTGCTTCTGGTGCAGTATTTGTGTGTTGGCTTCTGGATGTTATTATGGTGGTTTGTTGGTCTTTGGTCCTTCAATGTTGCATTATTGTGTGTGGTTGTGGTATCTGTTTTTGTATTTTGTGTATTTTCGATGTTGAGTGCTTTGAATATTGTGTCATGTTTTGTATTGATTTGTATTTGTTGTGGTATTAATTTGTTTTGTGTTTTATGTTTGTAAATCTGTAAATTTTCCCAAATGTTCATTATGGTGCCTTTGTGTGGTATATGTTTTATTAGTGTTACATTGGTTATGTCTGGGAATTCATGTCCTGTGTTTATTGCATGTGTGGCTAAATTGGATTTATATATGTTTGGTTTTTTGTATGCATTTAGGTGTTCAAAATAACGTTTTTTCAGCTGTTTTTTTGTTTGTCCTATATAACATTTATTGCAATCTTGGCATTCAATTTTGTATATACCGTTGGTTGTTGTATTATCTTTGTTGTGTGAGTTATTTAGATTTTGTAATTTATTTTTATTAGTTTTGTATGCTATTTTTATATATGTGTTTTTAAATAGTTTTGTTAGTTTTGACATTTTATTATTTATATAAGTGAATGTGGCCCATTTTTTGTTGTTGTTATTATTTATGTGTTGTTCAGTTTGATTAATTCTTAATTGTTCAGTTTTTATTTTGTATTTGATTTTATTTTCTATTTTGATCATAGTATTTTTATTGTATCCATTTGCATAACCAATTTGGTGTATTATATTTCTTTCTTTGTCAGTTTCTTGTTTGTTTAGGGGTATTTTGTACATTCTGTTAAATAACGAATAAAATGCTGCCATTTTATGTTGTGGTGGGTGGTCAGAATGGTTAGGTATAATGATGTTAGTGGAAGTTGGTTTTCTATATATTGCATATTGTATGTGTTTGTTGTATCTTGTGATGGTTATGTCTAAATAGTTGATTTTGTTATGTTTTTCTTTTTCTTCTGTGAATTGTATTTTGGGATGTATGTTATTAATTTGTTTCAGTATGTTCTCTGCATTTGTGTTTTTGTTATTTGATACATATAGTCCATCATCTACATATCTTATCCATATGCCATCTGGGTCATGTGTTTTTATGATATTTTGTATTTTGGTGTCTATATGTTGTAGGAATATTTCTGCTATTATGCTTGATAATGGTGATCCCATTGCTAAACCTTCTTTCTGTTGATAAATTTTGCTATTAAATTCAAAGTAATTTTGTTTTAGTATTAGTTGGAGACTATTTTTTATTTCGGTTATATATTGTTTGTTTTCATTTTGTTCTATAAGTTTGTTTATTATTATGTCAATTGTTTCTTCTACTGGGATATTAGTGTACATGTTTGTTATGTCATATGATGTGAAAAATGTATTTTCATTTATATTTATTATTTTTAGTTTGTCTATTAATTCGTATGTATTTTTTATGTTATGATGGTTATTTGTTAGTTGGTTATTTTTTAGTTTTTGTGCTATTATTCTTGCTATTTTGTATGTAGGAGCTTTTTTGAAATTGATTAATGGACGTATTGGGTTGTTTAATTTGTGTATTTTTATTAGGCTGTTCATTTTAGGTGGTTCTGGATTATTGTTTATATATATGTCTATGTTTTTATTGTTGAAAATGTTTTTATTTGTTTTTATTAGTTTTATTGTTTGTTTAAGATAGTTTTCTGTTGGGTTTTTATCTAGTTGTACGCATTTATTATTGTTGATGAAGTCTTCGGTTTTTTTGATGTAGTCTGTTTTATCAATGATTACTGTTGCTTGACTTTTGTCTGCTTTAGTTATTATTAAATTATTGTTCTTTACTTTATTTTTAATTTCTTTTATTGTTTTTCTTTTGTTTATCTTTGTTTTTCATTTCGCTAGTGATTATTTTTTTAATTATATGTGCTGCTTCTGTTTTTTTTTCTTCTTGTATATTGTCTTTTATTAGGTTAATGGCAAATTCTGTTTCTACTATTAAATTTTCTAGATTTTTGTTTGCATTTTGGGTTATGTTAGTTTTTGACATATTGTTTAAATATTCTGTTTCTTTTTTGTTAAATTCTGTATTGCTAAGGTTAATGGTTCGAGGGTAAAATGTGTGTTTATTTTTGTTTTTTTGTTCTTGATTTTTGTTTTGTTGTTTTAATATGTTAAGTTTTTTGTTGATTGTATAAGTCTTTTTGTTTTTCTCAAATCTTATTTTATTTTCTATGTTATTGTATTTATTGTTCCAAGTGATTGGATGTAATAAATTTGTTAGCTCTAAGTGCAGTTTGTATATGTCTAGTGTTATGCTATTTTTCTTATTGTATAATTGATTAATTTCGTTTTGTATCCATAGCCTTTGTGCTTGTTTTATAGTTTTTTGTGGAGTCATATTTTTGTTGTTTGTGTTTATATTGATGTATTTAGGTGTTAATTTATGTTTTTGGCATTGTCTATTGAAGTATATGTTTATGTTTGTGTTCATTAGTTGTTTTTTTCGTGTTTGGAATTTGTTTAACAATTTGGTAATGTGGTTATATGGAATTGTGGTTATGTTGTTTGTGTACATGTTAATGTATATTTATGTGAGAGATGATTTGTTATCTGTTATTTGGTAGTTGATTTCACTTATTTGCTATTCACTTCACTATTTTTTCTTCACTATGCACTTTTGTTTTTGCTTTGTTTTATAACCTCACTTTTCGTTTTTTCACTGTAGGCTTATTTACCTTGTATGGTTATATTATTTCAATCACTTTCTGCTACAGTCCGTTTCTTTATGTATGTAATACTATAATACTTATAACTATTTTACCTCAAGATGTATTTTTTCTTTAGGGACATGTTTCGGGAGATCCTGTTCTCCCATCTTCAACCTTCGCCATCTTGCTTCTGGTGCAGTATTTGTGTGTTGGCTTCTGGATGTTATTATGGTGGTTTGTTGGTCTTTGGTCCTTCAATGTTGCATTATTGTGTGTGGTTGTGGTATCTGTTTTTGTATTTTGTGTATTTTCGATGTTGAGTGCTTTGAATATTGTGTCATGTTTTGTATTGATTTGTATTTGTTCTGGTATTAATTTGTTTTGTGTTTTATGTTTGTAAATCTGTAAATTTTCCCAAATGTTCATTATGGTGCCTTTGTGTGGTATATGTTTTATTAGTGTTACATTGGTTATGTCTGGGAATTCATGTCCTGTGTTTATTGCATGTGTGGCTAAATTGGATTTATATATGTTTGGTTTTTTGTATGCATTTAGGTGTTCAAAATAACGTTTTTTCAGCTGTTTTTTTGTTTGTCCTATATAACATTTATTGCAATCTTGGCATTCAATTTTGTATATACCGTTGGTTGTTGTATTATCTTTGTTGTGTGAGTTATTTAGATTTTGTAATTTATTTTTATTAGTTTTGTATGCTATTTTTATATATGTGTTTTTAAATAGTTTTGTTAGTTTTGACATTTTATTATTTATATATGTGAATGTGGCCCATTTTTTGTTGTTGTTATTATTTATGTGTTGTTCAGTTTGAATAATTCTTAATTGTTCAGTTTTTATTTTGTATTTGATTTTATTTTCTATTTTGATCATAGTATTTTTATTGTATCCATTTGCATAACCAATTTGGTGTATTATATCTCTTTCTTTGTCAGTTTCTTGTTTGTTTAGGGGTATTTTGTACATTCTGTTAAATAACGAATAAAATGCTGCCATTTTATGTTGTGGTGGGTGGTCAGAATGGTTAGGTATAATGATGTTAGTGGAAGTTGGTTTTCTATATATTGCATATTGTATGTGTTTGTTGTATCTTGTGATGGTTATGTCTAAATAGTTGATTTTGTTATGTTTTTCTTTTTCTTCTGTGAATTGTATTTTGGGATGTATGTTATTAATTTGTTTCAGTATGTTCTCTGCATTTGTGTTTTTGTTATTTGATACATATAGTCCATCATCTACATATCTTATCCATATGCCATCTGGGTCATGTGTTTTTATGATATTTTGTATTTTGGTGTCTATATGTTGTAGGAATATTTCTGCTATTATGCTTGATAATGGTGATCCCATTGCTAAACCTCCTTTCTGTTGATAAATTTGCTATTAAATTCAAAGTAATTTTGTTTTAGTATTAGTTGGAGACTATTTTTTATTTCGGTTATATATTGTTTGTTTTCATTTTGTTCTATAAGTTTGTTTATTATTATGTCAATTGTTTCTTCTACTGGGATATTAGTGTACATGTTTGTTATGTCATATGATGTGAAAAATGTATTTTCACTTATATTTATTATTTTTAGTTTGTCTATTAATTCGTATGTATTTTTTATGTTATGATGGTTATTTGTTAGTTGGTTATTTTTTAGTTTTTGTTCTATTATTCTTGCTATTTTGTATGTAGGAGCTTTTTTGAAATTGATTAATGGACGTATTGGGTTGTTTAATTTGTGTATTTTTATTAGGCTGTTCATTTTAGGTGGTTCTGGATTATTGTTTATATATATGTCTATGTTTTTATTGTTGAAAATGTTTTTATTTGTTTTTATTAGTTTTATTGTTTGTTTAAGATAGTTTTCTGTTGGGTTTTTATCTAGTTGTACGCATTTATTATTGTTGATGAAGTCTTCGGTTTTTTTGATGTAGTCTGTTTTATCAATGATTACTGTTGCTTGACTTTTGTCTGCTTTAGTTATTATTAAATTATTGTTCTTTACTTTATTTTTAATTTCTTTTATTGTTTTATTGTTTTCCTTTTGTTTATCTTTGTTTTTCATTTCGCTAGTGATTATTTTTTTAATTATATGTGCTGCTTCTGTTCTTTTTTCTTCTTGTATATTGTCTTTTATTAGGTTAATGGCAAATTCTGTTTCTACTATTAAATTTTCTAGATTTTTGTTTGCATTTTGGGTTATGTTAGTTTTTGACATATTGTTTAAATATTCTGTTTCTTTTTTGTTAAATTCTGTATTGCTAAGGTTAATGGTTCGAGGGTAAAATGTGTGTTTATTTTTGTTTTTTGTTCTTGATTTTTGTTTTGTTGTTTTAATGTGTTAAGTTTTTTGTTGATTGTATAAGTCTTTTTGTTTTTCTCAAATCTTATTTTATTTTCTATGTTATTGTATTTATTGTTCCAAGTGATTGGATGTAATAAATTTGTTAGCTCTAAGTGCAGTTTGTATATGTCTAGTGTTATGCTATTTTTCTTATTGTATAATTGATTAATTTCGTTTTGTATCCATAGCCTTTGTGCTTGTTTTATAGTTTTTTGTGGAGTCATATTTTTGTTGTTTGTGTTTATATTGATGTATTTAGGTGTTAATTTATGTTTTTGGCATTGTCTATTGAAGTATATGTTTATGTTTGTGTTCATTAGTTGTTTTTTTCGTGTTTGGAATTTGTTTAACAATTTGGTAATGTGGTTATATGGAATTGTGGTTATGTTGTTTGTGTACATGTTAATGTATATTTATGTGAGAGATGATTTGTTATCTGTTATTTGGTAGTTGATTTCACTTATTTGCTATTCACTTCACTATTTTTCTTCACTATGCACTTTTGTTTTTGCTTTGTTTTATAACCTCACTTTTCGTTTTTTCACTGTAGGCTTATTTACCTTGTATGGTTATATTATTTCAATCACTTTCTGCTACAGTCCGTTTCTTGATGTATGTAATACTATAATACTTATAACTATTTTACCTCAAGATGTATTTTTTCTTTAGGGACATGTTTCGGGAGATCCTGTTCTCCCATCTTCAACCTTCGCCATCTTGCTTCTGGTGCAGTATTTGTGTGTTGGCTTCTGGATGTTATTATGGTGGTTTGTTGGTCTTTGGTCCTTCAATGTTGCATTATTGTGTGTGGTTGTGGTATCTGTTTTTGTATTTTGTGTATTTTCGATGTTGAGTGCTTTGAATATTGTGTCATGTTTTGTATTGATTTGTATTTGTTCTGGTATTAATTTGTTTTGTGTTTTATGTTTGTAAATCTGTAAATTTTCCCATATGTTCATTATGGTGCCTTTGTGTGGTATATGTTTTATTAGTGTTACATTGGTTATGTCTGGGAATTCATGTCCTGTGTTTATTGCATGTGTGGCTAAATTGGATTTATATATGTTTGGTTTTTTGTATGCATTTAGGTGTTCAAAATAACGTTTTTTCAGCTGTTTTTTTGTTTGTCCTATATAACATTTATTGCAATCTTGGCATTCAATTTTGTATATACCGTTGGTTGTTGTATTATCTTTGTTGTGTGAGTTATTTAGATTTTGTAATTTATTTTTATTAGTTTTGTATGCTATTTTTATATATGTGTTTTTAAATAGTTTTGTTAGTTTTGACATTTTATTATTTATATATGTGAATGTGGCCCATTTTTTGTTGTTGTTATTATTTATGTGTTGTTCAGTTTGATTAATTCTTAATTGTTCAGTTTTTATTTTGTATTTGATTTTATTTTCTATTTTGATCATAGTATTTTTATTGTATCCATTTGCATAACCAATTTGGTGTATTATATTTCTTTCTTTGTCAGTTTCTTGTTTGTTTAGGGGTATTTTGTACATTCTGTTAAATAACGAATAAAATGCTGCCATTTTATGTTGTGGTGGGTGGTCAGAATGGTTAGGTATAATGATGTTAGTGGAAGTTGGTTTTCTATATATTGCATATTGTATGTGTTTGTTGTATCTTGTGATGGTTATGTCTAAATAGTTGATTTTGTTATGTTTTTCTTTTTCTTCTGTGAATTGTATTTTGGGATGTATGTTATTAATTTGTTTCAGTATGTTCTCTGCATTTGTGTTTTTGTTATTTGATACATATAGTCCATCATCTACATATCTTATCCATATGCCATCTGGGTCATGTGTTTTTATGATATTTTGTATTTTGGTGTCTATATGTTGTAGGAATATTTCTGCTATTATGCTTGATAATGGTGATCCCATTGCTAAACCTTCTTTCTGTTGATAAATTTTGCTATTAAATTCAAAGTAATTTTGTTTTAGTATTAGTTGGAGACTATTTTTTATTTCGGTTATATATTGTTTGTTTTCATTTTGTTCTATAAGTTTGTTTATTATTATGTCAATTGTTTCTTCTACTGGGATATTAGTGTACATGTTTGTTATGTCATATGATGTGAAAAATGTATTTTCATTTATATTTATTATTTTTAGTTTGTCTATTAATTCGTATGTATTTTTTATGTTATGATGGTTATTTGTTAGTTGGTTATTTTTTAGTTTTTGTGCTATTATTCTTGCTATTTTGTATGTAGGAGCTTTTTTGAAATTGATTAATGGACGTATTGGGTTGTTTAATTTGTGTATTTTTATTAGGCTGTTCATTTTAGGTGGTTCTGGATTATTGTTTATATATATGTCTATGTTTTTATTGTTGAAAATGTTTTTATTTGTTTTTATTAGTTTTATTGTTTGTTTAAGATAGTTTTCTGTTGGGTTTTTATCTAGTTGTACGCATTTATTATTGTTGATGAAGTCTTCGGTTTTTTTGATGTAGTCTGTTTTATCAATGATTACTGTTGCTTGACTTTTGTCTGCTTTAGTTATTATTAAATTATTGTTCTTTACTTTATTTTTAATTTCTTTTATTGTTTTATTGTTTTTCTTTTGTTTATCTTTGTTTTTCATTTCGCTAGTGATTATTTTTTTAATTATATGTGCTGCTTCTGTTCTTTTTTCTTCTTGTATATTGTCTTTTATTAGGTTAATGGCAAATTCTGTTTCTACTATTAAATTTTCTAGATTTTTGTTTGCATTTAGGTTATGTTAGTTTTTGACATATTGTTTAAATATTCTGTTTCTTTTTTGTTAAATTCTGTATTGCTAAGGTTAATGGTTCGAGGGTAAAATGTGTGTTTATTTTTGTTTTTTGTTCTTGATTTTTGTTTTGTTGTTTTAATTTGTTAAGTTTTTTGTTGATTGTATAAGTCTTTTTGTTTTTCTCAAATCTTATTTTATTTTCTATGTTATTGTATTTATTGTTCCAAGTGATTGGATGTAATAAATTTGTTAGCTCTAAGTGCAGTTTGTATATGTCTAGTGTTATGCTATTTTTCTTATTGTATAATTGATTAATTTCGTTTTGTATCCATAGCCTTTGTGATTGTTTTATAGTTTTTTGTGGAGTCATATTTTTGTTGTTTGTGTTTATATTGATGTATTTAGGTGTTAATTTATGTTTTTGGCATTGTCTATTAAAGTATATGTTTATGTTTGTGTTCATTAGTTGTTTTTTTCGTGTTTGGAATTTGTTTAACAATTTGGTAATGTGGTTATATGGAATTGTGGTTATGTTGTTTGTGTACATGTTAATGTATATTTATGTGAGAGATGATTTGTTATCTGTTATTTGGTAGTTGATTTCACTTATTTGCTATTCACTTCACTATTTTTTCTTCACTATGCACTTTTGTTTTTGCTTTGTTTTATAACCTCACTTTTCGTTTTTTCACTGTAGGCTTATTTACCTTGTATGGTTATATTATTTCAATCACTTTCTGCTACAGTCCGTTTCTTGATGTATGTAATACTATAATACTTATAACTATTTTACCTCAAGATGTATTTTTTCTTTAGGGACATGTTTCGGGAGATCCTGTTCTCCCATCTTCAACCTTCGCCATCTTGCTTCTGGTGCAGTATTTGTGTGTTGGCTTCTGGATGTTATTATGGTGGTTTGTTGGTCTTTGGTCCTTCAATGTTGCATTATTGTGTGTGGTTGTGGTATCTGTTTTTGTATTTTGTGTATTTTCGATGTTGAGTGCTTTGAATATTGTGTCATGTTTTGTATTGATTTGTATTTGTTCTGGTATTAATTTGTTTTGTGTTTTATGTTTGTAAATCTGTAAATTTTCCCAAATGTTCATTATGGTGCCTTTGTGTGGTATATGTTTTATTAGTGTTACATTGGTTATGTCTGGGAATTCATGTCCTGTGTTTATTGCATGTGTGGCTAAATTGGATTTATATATGTTTGGTTTTTTGTATGCATTTAGGTGTTCAAAATAACGTTTTTTCAGCTGTTTTTTTGTTTGTCCTATATAACATTTATTGCAATCTTGGCATTCAATTTTGTATATACCGTTGGTTGTTGTATTATCTTTGTTGTGTGAGTTATTTAGATTTTGGAATTTATTTTTATTAGTTTTGTATGCTATTTTTATATATGTGTTTTTAAATAGTTTTGTTAGTTTTGACATTTTATTATTTATATATGTGAATGTGGCCCATTTTTTGTTGTTGTTATTATTTATGTGTTGTTCAGTTTGAATAATTCTTAATTGTTCAGTTTTTATTTTGTATTTGATTTTATTTTCTATTTTGATCATAGTATTTTTATTGTATCCATTTGCATAACCAATTTGGTGTATTATATTTCTTTCTTTGTCAGTTTCTTGTTTGTTTAGGGGTATTTTGTACATTCTGTTAAATAACGAATAAAATGCTGCCATTTTATGTTGTGGTGGGTGGTCAGAATGGTTAGGTATAATGATGTTAGTGGAAGTTGGTTTTCTATATATTGCATATTGTATGTGTTTGTTGTATCTTGTGATGGTTATGTCTAAATAGTTGATTTTGTTATGTTTTTCTTTTTCTTCTGTGAATTGTATTTTGGGATGTATGTTATTAATTTGTTTCAGTATGTTCTCTGCATTTGTGTTTTTGTTATTTGATACATATAGTCCATCATCTACATATCTTATCCATATGCCATCTGGGTCATGTGTTTTTATGATATTTTGTATTTTGGTGTCTATATGTTGTAGGAATATTTCTGCTATTATGCTTGATAATGGTGATCCCATTGCTAAACCTTCTTTCTGTTGATAAATTTTGCTATTAAATTCAAAGTAATTTTGTTTTAGTATTAGTTGGAGACTATTTTTTATTTCGGTTATATATTGTTTGTTTTCATTTTGTTCTATAAGTTTGTTTATTATTATGTCAATTGTTTCTTCTACTGGGATATTAGTGTACATGTTTGTTATGTCATATGATGTGAAAAATGTATTTTCATTTATATTTATTATTTTTAGTTTGTCTATTAATTCGTATGTATTTTTTATGTTATGATGGTTATTTGTTAGTTGGTTATTTTTTAGTTTTTGTGCTATTATTCTTGCTATTTTGTATGTAGGAGCTTTTTTGAAATTGATTAATGGACGTATTGGGTTGTTTAATTTGTGTATTTTTATTAGGCTGTTCATTTTAGGTGGTTCTGGATTATTGTTTATATATATGTCTATGTTTTTATTGTTGAAAATGTTTTTATTTGTTTTTATTAGTTTTATTGTTTGTTTAAGATAGTTTTCTGTTGGGTTTTTATCTAGTTGTACGCATTTATTATTGTTGATGAAGTCTTCGGTTTTTTTGATGTAGTCTGTTTTATCAATGATTACTGTTGCTTGACTTTTGTCTGCTTTAGTTATTATTAAATTATTGTTCTTTACTTTATTTTTAATTTCTTTTATTGTTTTTCTTTTGTTTATCTTTGTTTTTCATTTCGCTAGTGATTATTTTTTTAATTATATGTGCTGCTTCTGTTTTTTTTTCTTCTTGTATATTGTCTTTTATTAGGTTAATGGCAAATTCTGTTTCTACTATTAAATTTTCTAGATTTTTGTTTGCATTTTGGGTTATGTTAGTTTTTGACATATTGTTTAAATATTCTGTTTCTTTTTTGTTAAATTCTGTATTGCTAAGGTTAATGGTTCGAGGGTAAAATGTGTGTTTATTTTTGTTTTTTTGTTCTTGATTTTTGTTTTGTTGTTTTAATATGTTAAGTTTTTTGTTGATTGTATAAGTCTTTTTGTTTTTCTCAAATCTTATTTTATTTTCTATGTTATTGTATTTATTGTTCCAAGTGATTGGATGTAATAAATTTGTTAGCTCTAAGTGCAGTTTGTATATGTCTAGTGTTATGCTATTTTTCTTATTGTATAATTGATTAATTTCGTTTTGTATCCATAGCCTTTGTGCTTGTTTTATAGTTTTTTGTGGAGTCATATTTTTGTTGTTTGTGTTTATATTGATGTATTTAGGTGTTAATTTATGTTTTTGGCATTGTCTATTGAAGTATATGTTTATGTTTGTGTTCATTAGTTGTTTTTTTCGTGTTTGGAATTTGTTTAACAATTTGGTAATGTGGTTATATGGAATTGTGGTTATGTTGTTTGTGTACATGTTAATGTATATTTATGTGAGAGATGATTTGTTATCTGTTATTTGGTAGTTGATTTCACTTATTTGCTATTCACTTCACTATTTTTTCTTCACTATGCACTTTTGTTTTTGCTTTGTTTTATAACCTCACTTTTCGTTTTTTCACTGTAGGCTTATTTACCTTGTATGGTTATATTATTTCAATCACTTTCTGCTACAGTCCGTTTCTTTATGTATGTAATACTATAATACTTATAACTATTTTACCTCAAGATGTATTTTTTCTTTAGGGACATGTTTCGGGAGATCCTGTTCTCCCATCTTCAACCTTCGCCATCTTGCTTCTGGTGCAGTATTTGTGTGTTGGCTTCTGGATGTTATTATGGTGGTTTGTTGGTCTTTGGTCCTTCAATGTTGCATTATTGTGTGTGGTTGTGGTATCTGTTTTTGTATTTTGTGTATTTTCGATGTTGAGTGCTTTGAATATTGTGTCATGTTTTGTATTGATTTGTATTTGTTCTGGTATTAATTTGTTTTGTGTTTTATGTTTGTAAATCTGTAAATTTTCCCAAATGTTCATTATGGTGCCTTTGTGTGGTATATGTTTTATTAGTGTTACATTGGTTATGTCTGGGAATTCATGTCCTGTGTTTATTGCATGTGTGGCTAAATTGGATTTATATATGTTTGGTTTTTTGTATGCATTTAGGTGTTCAAAATAACGTTTTTTCAGCTGTTTTTTTGTTTGTCCTATATAACATTTATTGCAATCTTGGCATTCAATTTTGTATATACCGTTGGTTGTTGTATTATCTTTGTTGTGTGAGTTATTTAGATTTTGTAATTTATTTTTATTAGTTTTGTATGCTATTTTTATATATGTGTTTTTAAATAGTTTTGTTAGTTTTGACATTTTATTATTTATATATGTGAATGTGGCCCATTTTTTGTTGTTGTTATTATTTATGTGTTGTTCAGTTTGAATAATTCTTAATTGTTCAGTTTTTATTTTGTATTTGATTTTATTTTCTATTTTGATCATAGTATTTTTATTGTATCCATTTGCATAACCAATTTGGTGTATTATATCTCTTTCTTTGTCAGTTTCTTGTTTGTTTAGGGGTATTTTGTACATTCTGTTAAATAACGAATAAAATGCTGCCATTTTATGTTGTGGTGGGTGGTCAGAATGGTTAGGTATAATGATGTTAGTGGAAGTTGGTTTTCTATATATTGCATATTGTATGTGTTTGTTGTATCTTGTGATGGTTATGTCTAAATAGTTGATTTTGTTATGTTTTTCTTTTTCTTCTGTGAATTGTATTTTGGGATGTATGTTATTAATTTGTTTCAGTATGTTCTCTGCATTTGTGTTTTTGTTATTTGATACATATAGTCCATCATCTACATATCTTATCCATATGCCATCTGGGTCATGTGTTTTTATGATATTTTGTATTTTGGTGTCTATATGTTGTAGGAATATTTCTGCTATTATGCTTGATAATGGTGATCCCATTGCTAAACCTCCTTTCTGTTGATAAATTTGCTATTAAATTCAAAGTAATTTTGTTTTAGTATTAGTTGGAGACTATTTTTTATTTCGGTTATATATTGTTTGTTTTCATTTTGTTCTATAAGTTTGTTTATTATTATGTCAATTGTTTCTTCTACTGGGATATTAGTGTACATGTTTGTTATGTCATATGATGTGAAAAATGTATTTTCACTTATATTTATTATTTTTAGTTTGTCTATTAATTCGTATGTATTTTTTATGTTATGATGGTTATTTGTTAGTTGGTTATTTTTTAGTTTTTGTTCTATTATTCTTGCTATTTTGTATGTAGGAGCTTTTTTGAAATTGATTAATGGACGTATTGGGTTGTTTAATTTGTGTATTTTTATTAGGCTGTTCATTTTAGGTGGTTCTGGATTATTGTTTATATATATGTCTATGTTTTTATTGTTGAAAATGTTTTTATTTGTTTTTATTAGTTTTATTGTTTGTTTAAGATAGTTTTCTGTTGGGTTTTTATCTAGTTGTACGCATTTATTATTGTTGATGAAGTCTTCGGTTTTTTTGATGTAGTCTGTTTTATCAATGATTACTGTTGCTTGACTTTTGTCTGCTTTAGTTATTATTAAATTATTGTTCTTTACTTTATTTTTAATTTCTTTTATTGTTTTATTGTTTTCCTTTTGTTTATCTTTGTTTTTCATTTCGCTAGTGATTATTTTTTTAATTATATGTGCTGCTTCTGTTCTTTTTTCTTCTTGTATATTGTCTTTTATTAGGTTAATGGCAAATTCTGTTTCTACTATTAAATTTTCTAGATTTTTGTTTGCATTTTGGGTTATGTTAGTTTTTGACATATTGTTTAAATATTCTGTTTCTTTTTTGTTAAATTCTGTATTGCTAAGGTTAATGGTTCGAGGGTAAAATGTGTGTTTATTTTTGTTTTTTGTTCTTGATTTTTGTTTTGTTGTTTTAATGTGTTAAGTTTTTTGTTGATTGTATAAGTCTTTTTGTTTTTCTCAAATCTTATTTTATTTTCTATGTTATTGTATTTATTGTTCCAAGTGATTGGATGTAATAAATTTGTTAGCTCTAAGTGCAGTTTGTATATGTCTAGTGTTATGCTATTTTTCTTATTGTATAATTGATTAATTTCGTTTTGTATCCATAGCCTTTGTGCTTGTTTTATAGTTTTTTGTGGAGTCATATTTTTGTTGTTTGTGTTTATATTGATGTATTTAGGTGTTAATTTATGTTTTTGGCATTGTCTATTGAAGTATATGTTTATGTTTGTGTTCATTAGTTGTTTTTTTCGTGTTTGGAATTTGTTTAACAATTTGGTAATGTGGTTATATGGAATTGTGGTTATGTTGTTTGTGTACATGTTAATGTATATTTATGTGAGAGATGATTTGTTATCTGTTATTTGGTAGTTGATTTCACTTATTTGCTATTCACTTCACTATTTTTCTTCACTATGCACTTTTGTTTTTGCTTTGTTTTATAACCTCACTTTTCGTTTTTTCACTGTAGGCTTATTTACCTTGTATGGTTATATTATTTCAATCACTTTCTGCTACAGTCCGTTTCTTGATGTATGTAATACTATAATACTTATAACTATTTTACCTCAAGATGTATTTTTTCTTTAGGGACATGTTTCGGGAGATCCTGTTCTCCCATCTTCAACCTTCGCCATCTTGCTTCTGGTGCAGTATTTGTGTGTTGGCTTCTGGATGTTATTATGGTGGTTTGTTGGTCTTTGGTCCTTCAATGTTGCATTATTGTGTGTGGTTGTGGTATCTGTTTTTGTATTTTGTGTATTTTCGATGTTGAGTGCTTTGAATATTGTGTCATGTTTTGTATTGATTTGTATTTGTTCTGGTATTAATTTGTTTTGTGTTTTATGTTTGTAAATCTGTAAATTTTCCCATATGTTCATTATGGTGCCTTTGTGTGGTATATGTTTTATTAGTGTTACATTGGTTATGTCTGGGAATTCATGTCCTGTGTTTATTGCATGTGTGGCTAAATTGGATTTATATATGTTTGGTTTTTTGTATGCATTTAGGTGTTCAAAATAACGTTTTTTCAGCTGTTTTTTTGTTTGTCCTATATAACATTTATTGCAATCTTGGCATTCAATTTTGTATATACCGTTGGTTGTTGTATTATCTTTGTTGTGTGAGTTATTTAGATTTTGTAATTTATTTTTATTAGTTTTGTATGCTATTTTTATATATGTGTTTTTAAATAGTTTTGTTAGTTTTGACATTTTATTATTTATATATGTGAATGTGGCCCATTTTTTGTTGTTGTTATTATTTATGTGTTGTTCAGTTTGATTAATTCTTAATTGTTCAGTTTTTATTTTGTATTTGATTTTATTTTCTATTTTGATCATAGTATTTTTATTGTATCCATTTGCATAACCAATTTGGTGTATTATATTTCTTTCTTTGTCAGTTTCTTGTTTGTTTAGGGGTATTTTGTACATTCTGTTAAATAACGAATAAAATGCTGCCATTTTATGTTGTGGTGGGTGGTCAGAATGGTTAGGTATAATGATGTTAGTGGAAGTTGGTTTTCTATATATTGCATATTGTATGTGTTTGTTGTATCTTGTGATGGTTATGTCTAAATAGTTGATTTTGTTATGTTTTTCTTTTTCTTCTGTGAATTGTATTTTGGGATGTATGTTATTAATTTGTTTCAGTATGTTCTCTGCATTTGTGTTTTTGTTATTTGATACATATAGTCCATCATCTACATATCTTATCCATATGCCATCTGGGTCATGTGTTTTTATGATATTTTGTATTTTGGTGTCTATATGTTGTAGGAATATTTCTGCTATTATGCTTGATAATGGTGATCCCATTGCTAAACCTCCTTTCTGTTGATAAATTTGCTATTAAATTCAAAGTAATTTTGTTTTAGTATTAGTTGGAGACTATTTTTTATTTCGGTTATATATTGTTTGTTTTCATTTTGTTCTATAAGTTTGTTTATTATTATGTCAATTGTTTCTTCTACTGGGATATTAGTGTACATGTTTGTTATGTCATATGATGTGAAAAATGTATTTTCATTTATATTTATTATTTTTAGTTTGTCTATTAATTCGTATGTATTTTTTATGTTATGATGGTTATTTGTTAGTTGGTTATTTTTTAGTTTTTGTGCTATTATTCTTGCTATTTTGTATGTAGGAGCTTTTCTGAAATTGATTAATGGACGTATTGGGTTGTTTAATTTGTGTATTTTTATTAGGCTGTTCATTTTAGGTGGTTCTGGATTATTGTTTATATATATGTCTATGTTTTTATTGTTGAAAATGTTTTTATTTGTTTTTATTAGTTTTATTGTTTGTTTAAGATAGTTTTCTGTTGGGTTTTTATCTAGTTGTACGCATTTATTATTGTTGATGAAGTCTTCGGTTTTTTTGATGTAGTCTGTTTTATCAATGATTACTGTTGCTTGACTTTTGTCTGCTTTAGTTATTATTAAATTATTGTTCTTTACTTTATTTTTAATTTCTTTTATTGTTTTATTGTTTTCCTTTTGTTTATCTTTGTTTTTCATTTCGCTAGTGATTATTTTTTTAATTATATGTGCTGCTTCTGTTCTTTTTTCTTCTTGTATATTGTCTTTTATTAGGTTAATGGCAAATTCTGTTTCTACTATTAAATTTTCTAGATTTTTGTTTGCATTTTGGGTTATGTTAGTTTTTGACATATTGTTTAAATATTCTGTTTCTTTTTTGTTAAATTCTGTATTGCTAAGGTTAATGGTTCGAGGGTAAAATGTGTGTTTATTTTTGTTTTTTGTTCTTGATTTTTGTTTTGTTGTTTTAATGTGTTAAGTTTTTTGTTGATTGTATAAGTCTTTTTGTTTTTCTCAAATCTTATTTTATTTTCTATGTTATTGTATTTATTGTTCCAAGTGATTGGATGTAATAAATTTGTTAGCTCTAAGTGCAGTTTGTATATGTCTAGTGTTATGCTATTTTTCTTATTGTATAATTGATTAATTTCGTTTTGTATCCATAGCCTTTGTGCTTGTTTTATAGTTTTTTGTGGAGTCATATTTTTGTTGTTTGTGTTTATATTGATGTATTTAGGTGTTAATTTATGTTTTTGGCATTGTCTATTGAAGTATATGTTTATGTTTGTGTTCATTAGTTGTTTTTTTCGTGTTTGGAATTTGTTTAACAATTTGGTAATGTGGTTATATGGAATTGTGGTTATGTTGTTTGTGTACATGTTAATGTATATTTATGTGAGAGATGATTTGTTATCTGTTATTTGGTAGTTGATTTCACTTATTTGCTATTCACTTCACTATTTTTCTTCACTATGCACTTTTGTTTTTGCTTTGTTTTATAACCTCACTTTTCGTTTTTTCACTGTAGGCTTATTTACCTTGTATGGTTATATTATTTCAATCACTTTCTGCTACAGTCCGTTTCTTGATGTATGTAATACTATAATACTTATAACTATTTTACCTCAAGATGTATTTTTTCTTTAGGGACATGTTTCGGGAGATCCTGTTCTCCCATCTTCAACCTTCGCCATCTTGCTTCTGGTGCAGTATTTGTGTGTTGGCTTCTGGATGTTATTATGGTGGTTTGTTGGTCTTTGGTCCTTCAATGTTGCATTATTGTGTGTGGTTGTGGTATCTGTTTTTGTATTTTGTGTATTTTCGATGTTGAGTGCTTTGAATATTGTGTCATGTTTTGTATTGATTTGTATTTGTTGTGGTATTAATTTGTTTTGTGTTTTATGTTTGTAAATCTGTAAATTTTCCCAAATGTTCATTATGGTGCCTTTGTGTGGTATATGTTTTATTAGTGTTACATTGGTTATGTCTGGGAATTCATGTCCTGTGTTTATTGCATGTGTGGCTAAATTGGATTTATATATGTTTGGTTTTTTGTATGCATTTAGGTGTTCAAAATAACGTTTTTTCAGCTGTTTTTTTGTTTGTCCTATATAACATTTATTGCAATCTTGGCATTCAATTTTGTATATACCGTTGGTTGTTGTATTATCTTTGTTGTGTGAGTTATTTAGATTTTGTAATTTATTTTTATTAGTTTTGTATGCTATTTTTATATATGTGTTTTTAAATAGTTTTGTTAGTTTTGACATTTTATTATTTATATAAGTGAATGTGGCCCATTTTTTGTTGTTGTTATTATTTATGTGTTGTTCAGTTTGATTAATTCTTAATTGTTCAGTTTTTATTTTGTATTTGATTTTATTTTCTATTTTGATCATAGTATTTTTATTGTATCCATTTGCATAACCAATTTGGTGTATTATATTTCTTTCTTTGTCAGTTTCTTGTTTGTTTAGGGGTATTTTGTACATTCTGTTAAATAACGAATAAAATGCTGCCATTTTATGTTGTGGTGGGTGGTCAGAATGGTTAGGTATAATGATGTTAGTGGAAGTTGGTTTTCTATATATTGCATATTGTATGTGTTTGTTGTATCTTGTGATGGTTATGTCTAAATAGTTGATTTTGTTATGTTTTTCTTTTTCTTCTGTGAATTGTATTTTGGGATGTATGTTATTAATTTGTTTCAGTATGTTCTCTGCATTTGTGTTTTTGTTATTTGATACATATAGTCCATCATCTACATATCTTATCCATATGCCATCTGGGTCATGTGTTTTTATGATATTTTGTATTTTGGTGTCTATATGTTGTAGGAATATTTCTGCTATTATGCTTGATAATGGTGATCCCATTGCTAAACCTTCTTTCTGTTGATAAATTTTGCTATTAAATTCAAAGTAATTTTGTTTTAGTATTAGTTGGAGACTATTTTTTATTTCGGTTATATATTGTTTGTTTTCATTTTGTTCTATAAGTTTGTTTATTATTATGTCAATTGTTTCTTCTACTGGGATATTAGTGTACATGTTTGTTATGTCATATGATGTGAAAAATGTATTTTCATTTATATTTATTATTTTTAGTTTGTCTATTAATTCGTATGTATTTTTTATGTTATGATGGTTATTTGTTAGTTGGTTATTTTTTAGTTTTTGTGCTATTATTCTTGCTATTTTGTATGTAGGAGCTTTTTTGAAATTGATTAATGGACGTATTGGGTTGTTTAATTTGTGTATTTTTATTAGGCTGTTCATTTTAGGTGGTTCTGGATTATTGTTTATATATATGTCTATGTTTTTATTGTTGAAAATGTTTTTATTTGTTTTTATTAGTTTTATTGTTTGTTTAAGATAGTTTTCTGTTGGGTTTTTATCTAGTTGTACGCATTTATTATTGTTGATGAAGTCTTCGGTTTTTTTGATGTAGTCTGTTTTATCAATGATTACTGTTGCTTGACTTTTGTCTGCTTTAGTTATTATTAAATTATTGTTCTTTACTTTATTTTTAATTTCTTTTATTGTTTTTCTTTTGTTTATCTTTGTTTTTCATTTCGCTAGTGATTATTTTTTTAATTATATGTGCTGCTTCTGTTTTTTTTTCTTCTTGTATATTGTCTTTTATTAGGTTAATGGCAAATTCTGTTTCTACTATTAAATTTTCTAGATTTTTGTTTGCATTTTGGGTTATGTTAGTTTTTGACATATTGTTTAAATATTCTGTTTCTTTTTTGTTAAATTCTGTATTGCTAAGGTTAATGGTTCGAGGGTAAAATGTGTGTTTATTTTTGTTTTTTTGTTCTTGATTTTTGTTTTGTTGTTTTAATATGTTAAGTTTTTTGTTGATTGTATAAGTCTTTTTGTTTTTCTCAAATCTTATTTTATTTTCTATGTTATTGTATTTATTGTTCCAAGTGATTGGATGTAATAAATTTGTTAGCTCTAAGTGCAGTTTGTATATGTCTAGTGTTATGCTATTTTTCTTATTGTATAATTGATTAATTTCGTTTTGTATCCATAGCCTTTGTGCTTGTTTTATAGTTTTTTGTGGAGTCATATTTTTGTTGTTTGTGTTTATATTGATGTATTTAGGTGTTAATTTATGTTTTTGGCATTGTCTATTGAAGTATATGTTTATGTTTGTGTTCATTAGTTGTTTTTTTCGTGTTTGGAATTTGTTTAACAATTTGGTAATGTGGTTATATGGAATTGTGGTTATGTTGTTTGTGTACATGTTAATGTATATTTATGTGAGAGATGATTTGTTATCTGTTATTTGGTAGTTGATTTCACTTATTTGCTATTCACTTCACTATTTTTTCTTCACTATGCACTTTTGTTTTTGCTTTGTTTTATAACCTCACTTTTCGTTTTTTCACTGTAGGCTTATTTACCTTGTATGGTTATATTATTTCAATCACTTTCTGCTACAGTCCGTTTCTTTATGTATGTAATACTATAATACTTATAACTATTTTACCTCAAGATGTATTTTTTCTTTAGGGACATGTTTCGGGAGATCCTGTTCTCCCATCTTCAACCTTCGCCATCTTGCTTCTGGTGCAGTATTTGTGTGTTGGCTTCTGGATGTTATTATGGTGGTTTGTTGGTCTTTGGTCCTTCAATGTTGCATTATTGTGTGTGGTTGTGGTATCTGTTTTTGTATTTTGTGTATTTTCGATGTTGAGTGCTTTGAATATTGTGTCATGTTTTGTATTGATTTGTATTTGTTCTGGTATTAATTTGTTTTGTGTTTTATGTTTGTAAATCTGTAAATTTTCCCAAATGTTCATTATGGTGCCTTTGTGTGGTATATGTTTTATTAGTGTTACATTGGTTATGTCTGGGAATTCATGTCCTGTGTTTATTGCATGTGTGGCTAAATTGGATTTATATATGTTTGGTTTTTTGTATGCATTTAGGTGTTCAAAATAACGTTTTTTCAGCTGTTTTTTTGTTTGTCCTATATAACATTTATTGCAATCTTGGCATTCAATTTTGTATATACCGTTGGTTGTTGTATTATCTTTGTTGTGTGAGTTATTTAGATTTTGTAATTTATTTTTATTAGTTTTGTATGCTATTTTTATATATGTGTTTTTAAATAGTTTTGTTAGTTTTGACATTTTATTATTTATATATGTGAATGTGGCCCATTTTTTGTTGTTGTTATTATTTATGTGTTGTTCAGTTTGAATAATTCTTAATTGTTCAGTTTTTATTTTGTATTTGATTTTATTTTCTATTTTGATCATAGTATTTTTATTGTATCCATTTGCATAACCAATTTGGTGTATTATATCTCTTTCTTTGTCAGTTTCTTGTTTGTTTAGGGGTATTTTGTACATTCTGTTAAATAACGAATAAAATGCTGCCATTTTATGTTGTGGTGGGTGGTCAGAATGGTTAGGTATAATGATGTTAGTGGAAGTTGGTTTTCTATATATTGCATATTGTATGTGTTTGTTGTATCTTGTGATGGTTATGTCTAAATAGTTGATTTTGTTATGTTTTTCTTTTTCTTCTGTGAATTGTATTTTGGGATGTATGTTATTAATTTGTTTCAGTATGTTCTCTGCATTTGTGTTTTTGTTATTTGATACATATAGTCCATCATCTACATATCTTATCCATATGCCATCTGGGTCATGTGTTTTTATGATATTTTGTATTTTGGTGTCTATATGTTGTAGGAATATTTCTGCTATTATGCTTGATAATGGTGATCCCATTGCTAAACCTCCTTTCTGTTGATAAATTTGCTATTAAATTCAAAGTAATTTTGTTTTAGTATTAGTTGGAGACTATTTTTTATTTCGGTTATATATTGTTTGTTTTCATTTTGTTCTATAAGTTTGTTTATTATTATGTCAATTGTTTCTTCTACTGGGATATTAGTGTACATGTTTGTTATGTCATATGATGTGAAAAATGTATTTTCACTTATATTTATTATTTTTAGTTTGTCTATTAATTCGTATGTATTTTTTATGTTATGATGGTTATTTGTTAGTTGGTTATTTTTTAGTTTTTGTTCTATTATTCTTGCTATTTTGTATGTAGGAGCTTTTTTGAAATTGATTAATGGACGTATTGGGTTGTTTAATTTGTGTATTTTTATTAGGCTGTTCATTTTAGGTGGTTCTGGATTATTGTTTATATATATGTCTATGTTTTTATTGTTGAAAATGTTTTTATTTGTTTTTATTAGTTTTATTGTTTGTTTAAGATAGTTTTCTGTTGGGTTTTTATCTAGTTGTACGCATTTATTATTGTTGATGAAGTCTTCGGTTTTTTTGATGTAGTCTGTTTTATCAATGATTACTGTTGCTTGACTTTTGTCTGCTTTAGTTATTATTAAATTATTGTTCTTTACTTTATTTTTAATTTCTTTTATTGTTTTATTGTTTTCCTTTTGTTTATCTTTGTTTTTCATTTCGCTAGTGATTATTTTTTTAATTATATGTGCTGCTTCTGTTCTTTTTTCTTCTTGTATATTGTCTTTTATTAGGTTAATGGCAAATTCTGTTTCTACTATTAAATTTTCTAGATTTTTGTTTGCATTTTGGGTTATGTTAGTTTTTGACATATTGTTTAAATATTCTGTTTCTTTTTTGTTAAATTCTGTATTGCTAAGGTTAATGGTTCGAGGGTAAAATGTGTGTTTATTTTTGTTTTTTGTTCTTGATTTTTGTTTTGTTGTTTTAATGTGTTAAGTTTTTTGTTGATTGTATAAGTCTTTTTGTTTTTCTCAAATCTTATTTTATTTTCTATGTTATTGTATTTATTGTTCCAAGTGATTGGATGTAATAAATTTGTTAGCTCTAAGTGCAGTTTGTATATGTCTAGTGTTATGCTATTTTTCTTATTGTATAATTGATTAATTTCGTTTTGTATCCATAGCCTTTGTGCTTGTTTTATAGTTTTTTGTGGAGTCATATTTTTGTTGTTTGTGTTTATATTGATGTATTTAGGTGTTAATTTATGTTTTTGGCATTGTCTATTGAAGTATATGTTTATGTTTGTGTTCATTAGTTGTTTTTTTCGTGTTTGGAATTTGTTTAACAATTTGGTAATGTGGTTATATGGAATTGTGGTTATGTTGTTTGTGTACATGTTAATGTATATTTATGTGAGAGATGATTTGTTATCTGTTATTTGGTAGTTGATTTCACTTATTTGCTATTCACTTCACTATTTTTCTTCACTATGCACTTTTGTTTTTGCTTTGTTTTATAACCTCACTTTTCGTTTTTTCACTGTAGGCTTATTTACCTTGTATGGTTATATTATTTCAATCACTTTCTGCTACAGTCCGTTTCTTGATGTATGTAATACTATAATACTTATAACTATTTTACCTCAAGATGTATTTTTTCTTTAGGGACATGTTTCGGGAGATCCTGTTCTCCCATCTTCAACCTTCGCCATCTTGCTTCTGGTGCAGTATTTGTGTGTTGGCTTCTGGATGTTATTATGGTGGTTTGTTGGTCTTTGGTCCTTCAATGTTGCATTATTGTGTGTGGTTGTGGTATCTGTTTTTGTATTTTGTGTATTTTCGATGTTGAGTGCTTTGAATATTGTGTCATGTTTTGTATTGATTTGTATTTGTTCTGGTATTAATTTGTTTTGTGTTTTATGTTTGTAAATCTGTAAATTTTCCCATATGTTCATTATGGTGCCTTTGTGTGGTATATGTTTTATTAGTGTTACATTGGTTATGTCTGGGAATTCATGTCCTGTGTTTATTGCATGTGTGGCTAAATTGGATTTATATATGTTTGGTTTTTTGTATGCATTTAGGTGTTCAAAATAACGTTTTTTCAGCTGTTTTTTTGTTTGTCCTATATAACATTTATTGCAATCTTGGCATTCAATTTTGTATATACCGTTGGTTGTTGTATTATCTTTGTTGTGTGAGTTATTTAGATTTTGTAATTTATTTTTATTAGTTTTGTATGCTATTTTTATATATGTGTTTTTAAATAGTTTTGTTAGTTTTGACATTTTATTATTTATATATGTGAATGTGGCCCATTTTTTGTTGTTGTTATTATTTATGTGTTGTTCAGTTTGATTAATTCTTAATTGTTCAGTTTTTATTTTGTATTTGATTTTATTTTCTATTTTGATCATAGTATTTTTATTGTATCCATTTGCATAACCAATTTGGTGTATTATATTTCTTTCTTTGTCAGTTTCTTGTTTGTTTAGGGGTATTTTGTACATTCTGTTAAATAACGAATAAAATGCTGCCATTTTATGTTGTGGTGGGTGGTCAGAATGGTTAGGTATAATGATGTTAGTGGAAGTTGGTTTTCTATATATTGCATATTGTATGTGTTTGTTGTATCTTGTGATGGTTATGTCTAAATAGTTGATTTTGTTATGTTTTTCTTTTTCTTCTGTGAATTGTATTTTGGGATGTATGTTATTAATTTGTTTCAGTATGTTCTCTGCATTTGTGTTTTTGTTATTTGATACATATAGTCCATCATCTACATATCTTATCCATATGCCATCTGGGTCATGTGTTTTTATGATATTTTGTATTTTGGTGTCTATATGTTGTAGGAATATTTCTGCTATTATGCTTGATAATGGTGATCCCATTGCTAAACCTTCTTTCTGTTGATAAATTTTGCTATTAAATTCAAAGTAATTTTGTTTTAGTATTAGTTGGAGACTATTTTTTATTTCGGTTATATATTGTTTGTTTTCATTTTGTTCTATAAGTTTGTTTATTATTATGTCAATTGTTTCTTCTACTGGGATATTAGTGTACATGTTTGTTATGTCATATGATGTGAAAAATGTATTTTCATTTATATTTATTATTTTTAGTTTGTCTATTAATTCGTATGTATTTTTTATGTTATGATGGTTATTTGTTAGTTGGTTATTTTTTAGTTTTTGTGCTATTATTCTTGCTATTTTGTATGTAGGAGCTTTTTTGAAATTGATTAATGGACGTATTGGGTTGTTTAATTTGTGTATTTTTATTAGGCTGTTCATTTTAGGTGGTTCTGGATTATTGTTTATATATATGTCTATGTTTTTATTGTTGAAAATGTTTTTATTTGTTTTTATTAGTTTTATTGTTTGTTTAAGATAGTTTTCTGTTGGGTTTTTATCTAGTTGTACGCATTTATTATTGTTGATGAAGTCTTCGGTTTTTTTGATGTAGTCTGTTTTATCAATGATTACTGTTGCTTGACTTTTGTCTGCTTTAGTTATTATTAAATTATTGTTCTTTACTTTATTTTTAATTTCTTTTATTGTTTTATTGTTTTTCTTTTGTTTATCTTTGTTTTTCATTTCGCTAGTGATTATTTTTTTAATTATATGTGCTGCTTCTGTTCTTTTTTCTTCTTGTATATTGTCTTTTATTAGGTTAATGGCAAATTCTGTTTCTACTATTAAATTTTCTAGATTTTTGTTTGCATTTAGGTTATGTTAGTTTTTGACATATTGTTTAAATATTCTGTTTCTTTTTTGTTAAATTCTGTATTGCTAAGGTTAATGGTTCGAGGGTAAAATGTGTGTTTATTTTTGTTTTTTGTTCTTGATTTTTGTTTTGTTGTTTTAATTTGTTAAGTTTTTTGTTGATTGTATAAGTCTTTTTGTTTTTCTCAAATCTTATTTTATTTTCTATGTTATTGTATTTATTGTTCCAAGTGATTGGATGTAATAAATTTGTTAGCTCTAAGTGCAGTTTGTATATGTCTAGTGTTATGCTATTTTTCTTATTGTATAATTGATTAATTTCGTTTTGTATCCATAGCCTTTGTGATTGTTTTATAGTTTTTTGTGGAGTCATATTTTTGTTGTTTGTGTTTATATTGATGTATTTAGGTGTTAATTTATGTTTTTGGCATTGTCTATTAAAGTATATGTTTATGTTTGTGTTCATTAGTTGTTTTTTTCGTGTTTGGAATTTGTTTAACAATTTGGTAATGTGGTTATATGGAATTGTGGTTATGTTGTTTGTGTACATGTTAATGTATATTTATGTGAGAGATGATTTGTTATCTGTTATTTGGTAGTTGATTTCACTTATTTGCTATTCACTTCACTATTTTTTCTTCACTATGCACTTTTGTTTTTGCTTTGTTTTATAACCTCACTTTTCGTTTTTTCACTGTAGGCTTATTTACCTTGTATGGTTATATTATTTCAATCACTTTCTGCTACAGTCCGTTTCTTGATGTATGTAATACTATAATACTTATAACTATTTTACCTCAAGATGTATTTTTTCTTTAGGGACATGTTTCGGGAGATCCTGTTCTCCCATCTTCAACCTTCGCCATCTTGCTTCTGGTGCAGTATTTGTGTGTTGGCTTCTGGATGTTATTATGGTGGTTTGTTGGTCTTTGGTCCTTCAATGTTGCATTATTGTGTGTGGTTGTGGTATCTGTTTTTGTATTTTGTGTATTTTCGATGTTGAGTGCTTTGAATATTGTGTCATGTTTTGTATTGATTTGTATTTGTTCTGGTATTAATTTGTTTTGTGTTTTATGTTTGTAAATCTGTAAATTTTCCCAAATGTTCATTATGGTGCCTTTGTGTGGTATATGTTTTATTAGTGTTACATTGGTTATGTCTGGGAATTCATGTCCTGTGTTTATTGCATGTGTGGCTAAATTGGATTTATATATGTTTGGTTTTTTGTATGCATTTAGGTGTTCAAAATAACGTTTTTTCAGCTGTTTTTTTGTTTGTCCTATATAACATTTATTGCAATCTTGGCATTCAATTTTGTATATACCGTTGGTTGTTGTATTATCTTTGTTGTGTGAGTTATTTAGATTTTGGAATTTATTTTTATTAGTTTTGTATGCTATTTTTATATATGTGTTTTTAAATAGTTTTGTTAGTTTTGACATTTTATTATTTATATATGTGAATGTGGCCCATTTTTTGTTGTTGTTATTATTTATGTGTTGTTCAGTTTGAATAATTCTTAATTGTTCAGTTTTTATTTTGTATTTGATTTTATTTTCTATTTTGATCATAGTATTTTTATTGTATCCATTTGCATAACCAATTTGGTGTATTATATTTCTTTCTTTGTCAGTTTCTTGTTTGTTTAGGGGTATTTTGTACATTCTGTTAAATAACGAATAAAATGCTGCCATTTTATGTTGTGGTGGGTGGTCAGAATGGTTAGGTATAATGATGTTAGTGGAAGTTGGTTTTCTATATATTGCATATTGTATGTGTTTGTTGTATCTTGTGATGGTTATGTCTAAATAGTTGATTTTGTTATGTTTTTCTTTTTCTTCTGTGAATTGTATTTTGGGATGTATGTTATTAATTTGTTTCAGTATGTTCTCTGCATTTGTGTTTTTGTTATTTGATACATATAGTCCATCATCTACATATCTTATCCATATGCCATCTGGGTCATGTGTTTTTATGATATTTTGTATTTTGGTGTCTATATGTTGTAGGAATATTTCTGCTATTATGCTTGATAATGGTGATCCCATTGCTAAACCTTCTTTCTGTTGATAAATTTTGCTATTAAATTCAAAGTAATTTTGTTTTAGTATTAGTTGGAGACTATTTTTTATTTCGGTTATATATTGTTTGTTTTCATTTTGTTCTATAAGTTTGTTTATTATTATGTCAATTGTTTCTTCTACTGGGATATTAGTGTACATGTTTGTTATGTCATATGATGTGAAAAATGTATTTTCATTTATATTTATTATTTTTAGTTTGTCTATTAATTCGTATGTATTTTTTATGTTATGATGGTTATTTGTTAGTTGGTTATTTTTTAGTTTTTGTGCTATTATTCTTGCTATTTTGTATGTAGGAGCTTTTTTGAAATTGATTAATGGACGTATTGGGTTGTTTAATTTGTGTATTTTTATTAGGCTGTTCATTTTAGGTGGTTCTGGATTATTGTTTATATATATGTCTATGTTTTTATTGTTGAAAATGTTTTTATTTGTTTTTATTAGTTTTATTGTTTGTTTAAGATAGTTTTCTGTTGGGTTTTTATCTAGTTGTACGCATTTATTATTGTTGATGAAGTCTTCGGTTTTTTTGATGTAGTCTGTTTTATCAATGATTACTGTTGCTTGACTTTTGTCTGCTTTAGTTATTATTAAATTATTGTTCTTTACTTTATTTTTAATTTCTTTTATTGTTTTATTGTTTTTCTTTTGTTTATCTTTGTTTTTCATTTCGCTAGTGATTATTTTTTTAATTATATGTGCTGCTTCTGTTCTTTTTTCTTCTTGTATATTGTCTTTTATTAGGTTAATGGCAAATTCTGTTTCTACTATTAAATTTTCTAGATTTTTGTTTGCATTTTGGGTTATGTTAGTTTTTGACATATTGTTTAAATATTCTGTTTCTTTTTTGTTAAATTCTGTATTGCTAAGGTTAATGGTTCGAGGGTAAAATGTGTGTTTATTTTTGTTTTTTGTTCTTGATTTTTGTTTTGTTGTTTTAATGTGTTAAGTTTTTTGTTGATTGTATAAGTCTTTTTGTTTTTCTCAAATCTTATTTTATTTTCTATGTTATTGTATTTATTGTTCCAAGTGATTGGATGTAATAAATTTGTTAGCTCTAAGTGCAGTTTGTATATGTCTAGTGTTATGCTATTTTTCTTACTGTATAATTGATTAATTTCGTTTTGTATCCATAGCCTTTGTGCTTGTTTTATAGTTTTTTGTGCAGTCATATTTTTGTTGTTTGTGTTTATATTGATGTATTTAGGTGATAATTTATGTTTTTGGCATTGTCTATTGAAGTATATGTTTATGTTTGTGTTCATTAGTTGTTTTTTTCGTGTTTGGAATTTGTTTAACAATTTGGTAATGTGGTTATATGGAATTGTGGTTATGTTGTTTGTGTACATGTTAATGTATATTTATGTGAGAGATGATTTGTTATCTGTTATTTGGTAGTTGATTTCACTTATTTGCTATTCACTTCACTATTTTTTCTTCACTATGCACTTTTGTTTTTGCTTTGTTTTATAACCTCACTTTTCGTTTTTTCACTGTAGGCTTATTTACCTTGTATGGTTATATTATTTCAATCACTTTCTGCTACAGTCCGTTTCTTGATGTATGTAATACTATAATACTTATAACTATTTTACCTCAAGATGTATTTTTTCTTTAGGGACATGTTTCGGGAGATCCTGTTCTCCCATCTTCAACCTTCGCCATCTTGCTTCTGGTGCGTATTTGTGTGTTGGCTTCTGGATGTTATTATGGTGGTTTGTTGGTCTTTGGTCCTTCAATGTTGCATTATTGTGTGTGGTTGTGGTATCTGTTTTTGTATTTTGTGTATTTTCGATGTTGAGTGCTTTGAATATTGTGTCATGTTTTGTATTGATTTGTATTTGTTCTGGTATTAATTTGTTTTGTGTTTTATGTTTGTAAATCTGTAAATTTTCCCAAATGTTCATTATGGTGCCTTTGTGTGGTATATGTTTTATTAGTGTTACATTGGTTATGTCTGGGAATTCATGTCCTGTGTTTATTGCATGTGTGGCTAAATTGGATTTATATATGTTTGGTTTTTTGTTTGCATTTAGGTGTTCAAAATAACGTTTTTTCAGCTGTTTTTTTGTTTGTCCTATATAACATTTATTGCAATCTTGGCATTCAATTTTGTATATACCGTTGGTTGTTGTATTATCTTTGTTGTGTGAGTTATTTAGATTTTGTAATTTATTTTTATTAGTTTTGTATGCTATTTTTATATATGTGTTTTTAAATAGTTTTGTTAGTTTTGACATTTTATTATTTATATATGTGAATGTGGCCCATTTTTTGTTGTTGTTATTATTTATGTGTTGTTCAGTTTGATTAATTCTTAATTGTTCAGTTTTTATTTTGTATTTGATTTTATTTTCTATTTTGATCATAGTATTTTTATTGTATCCATTTGCATAACCAATTTGGTGTATTATATTTCTTTCTTTGTCAGTTTCTTGTTTGTTTAGGGGTATTTTGTACATTCTGTTAAATAACGAATAAAATGCTGCCATTTTATGTTGTGGTGGGTGGTCAGAATGGTTAGGTATAATGATGTTAGTGGACGTTGGTTTTCTATATATTGCATATTGTATGTGTTTGTTGTATCTTGTGATGGTTATGTCTAAATAGTTGATTTTGTTATGTTTTTCTTTTTCTTCTGTGAATTGTATTTTGGGATGTATGTTATTAATTTGTTTCAGTATGTTCTCTGCATTTGTGTTTTTGTTATTTGATACATATAGTCCATCATCTACATATCTTATCCATATGCCATCTGGGTCATGTGTTTTTATGATATTTTGTATTTTGGTGTCTATATGTTGTAGGAATATTTCTGCTATTATGCTTGATAATGGTGATCCCATTGCTAAACCTTCTTTCTGTTGATAAATTTTGCTATTAAATTCAAAGTAATTTTGTTTTAGTATTAGTTGGAGACTATTTTTTATTTCGGTTATATATTGTTTGTTTTCATTTTGTTCTATAAGTTTGTTTATTATTATGTCAATTGTTTCTTCTACTGGGATATTAGTGTACATGTTTGTTATGTCATATGATGTGAAAAATGTATTTTCATTTATATTTATTATTTTTAGTTTGTCTATTAATTCGTATGTATTTTTTATGTTATGATGGTTATTTGTTAGTTGGTTATTTTTTAGTTTTTGTGCTATTATTCTTGCTATTTTGTATGTAGGAGCTTTTTTGAAATTGATTAATGGACGTATTGGGTTGTTTAATTTGTGTATTTTTATTAGGCTGTTCATTTTAGGTGGTTCTGGATTATTGTTTATATATATGTCTATGTTTTTATTGTTGAAAATGTTTTTATTTGTTTTTATTAGTTTTATTGTTTGTTTAAGATAGTTTTCTGTTGGGTTTTTATCTAGTTGTACGCATTTATTATTGTTGATGAAGTCTTCGGTTTTTTTGATGTAGTCTGTTTTATCAATGATTACTGTTGCTTGACTTTTGTCTGCTTTAGTTATTATTAAATTATTGTTCTTTACTTTATTTTTAATTTCTTTTATTGTTTTATTGTTTTTCTTTTGTTTATCTTTGTTTTTCATTTCGCTAGTGATTATTTTTTTAATTATATGTGCTGCTTCTGTTCTTTTTTCTTCTTGTATATTGTCTTTTATTAGGTTAATGGCAAATTCTGTTTCTACTATTAAATTTTCTAGATTTTTGTTTGCATTTTGGGTTATGTTAGTTTTTGCCATATTGTTTAAATATTCTGTTTCTTTTTTGTTAAATTCTGTATTGCTAAGGTTAATGGTTCGAGGGTAAAATGTGTGTTTATTTTTGTTTTTTGTTCTTGATTTTTGTTTTGTTGTTTTAATGTGTTAAGTTTTTTGTTGATTGTATAAGTCTTTTTGTTTTTCTCAAATCTTATTTTATTTTCTATGTTATTGTATTTATTGTTCCAAGTGATTGGATGTAATAAATTTGTTAGCTCTAAGTGCAGTTTGTATATGTCTAGTGTTATGCTATTTTTCTTACTGTATAATTGATTAATTTCGTTTTGTATCCATAGCCTTTGTGCTTGTTTTATAGTTTTTTGTGCAGTCATATTTTTGTTGTTTGTGTTTATATTGATGTATTTAGGTGTTAATTTATGTTTTTGGCATTGTCTATTGAAGTATATGTTTATGTTTGTGTTCATTAGTTGTTTTTTTCGTGTTTGGAATTTGTTTAACAATTTGGTAATGTGGTTATATGGAATTGTGGTTATGTTGTTTGTGTACATGTTAATGTATATTTATGTGAGAGATGATTTGTTATCTGTTATTTGGTAGTTGATTTCACTTATTTGCTATTCACTTCACTATTTTTTCTTCACTATGCACTTTTGTTTTTGCTTTGTTTTATAACCTCACTTTTCGTTTTTTCACTGTAGGCTTATTTACCTTGTATGGTTATATTATTTCAATCACTTTCTGCTACAGTCCGTTTCTTGATGTATGTAATACTATAATACTTATAACTATTTTACCTCAAGATGTATTTTTTCTTTAGGGACATGTTTCGGGAGATCCTGTTCTCCCATCTTCAACCTTCGCCATCTTGCTTCTGGTGCGTATTTGTGTGTTGGCTTCTGGATGTTATTATGGTGGTTTGTTGGTCTTTGGTCCTTCAATGTTGCATTATTGTGTGTGGTTGTGGTATCTGTTTTTGTATTTTGTGTATTTTCGATGTTGAGTGCTTTGAATATTGTGTCATGTTTTGTATTGATTTGTATTTGTTCTGGTATTAATTTGTTTTGTGTTTTATGTTTGTAAATCTGTAAATTTTCCCAAATGTTCATTATGGTGCCTTTGTGTGGTATATGTTTTATTAGTGTTACATTGGTTATGTCTGGGAATTCATGTCCTGTGTTTATTGCATGTGTGGCTAAATTGGATTTATATATGTTTGGTTTTTTGTATGCATTTAGGTGTTCAAAATAACGTTTTTTCAGCTGTTTTTTTGTTTGTCCTATATAACATTTATTGCAATCTTGGCATTCAATTTTGTATATACCGTTGGTTGTTGTATTATCTTTGTTGTGTGAGTTATTTAGATTTTGTAATTTATTTTTATTAGTTTTGTATGCTATTTTTATATATGTGTTTTTAAATAGTTTTGTTAGTTTTGACATTTTATTATTTATATATGTGAATGTGGCCCATTTTTTGTTGTTGTTATTATTTATGTGTTGTTCAGTTTGATTAATTCTTAATTGTTCAGTTTTTATTTTGTATTTTATTTTATTTTCTATTTTGATCATAGTATTTTTATTGTATCCATTTGCATAACCAATTTGGTGTATTATATTTCTTTCTTTGTCAGTTTCTTGTTTGTTTAGGGGTATTTTGTACATTCTGTTAAATAACGAATAAAATGCTGCCATTTTATGTTGTGGTGGGTGGTCAGAATGGTTAGGTATAATGATGTTAGTGGAAGTTGGTTTTCTATATATTGCATATTGTATGTGTTTGTTGTATCTTGTGATGGTTATGTCTAAATAGTTGATTTTGTTATGTTTTTCTTTTTCTTCTGTGAATTGTATTTTGGGATGTATGTTATTAATTTGTTTCAGTATGTTCTCTGCATTTGTGTTTTTGTTATTTGATACATATAGTCCATCATCTACATATCTTAGCCATATGCCATCTGGGTCATGTGTTTTTATGATATTTTGTATTTTGGTGTCTATATGTTGTAGGAATATTTCTGCTATTATGCTTGATAATGGTGATCCCATTGCTAAACCTTCTTTCTGTTGATAAATTTTGCTATTAAATTCAAAGTAATTTTGTTTTAGTATTAGTTGGAGACTATTTTTTATTTCGGTTATATATTGTTTGTTTTCATTTTGTTCTATAAGTTTGTTTATTATTATGTCAATTGTTTCTTCTACTGGGATATTAGTGTACATGTTTGTTATGTCATATGATGTGAAAAATGTATTTTCATTTATATTTATTATTTTTAGTTTGTCTATTAATTCGTATGTATTTTTTATGTTATGATGGTTATTTGTTAGTTGGTTATTTTTTAGTTTTTGTGCTATTATTCTTGCTATTTTGTATGTAGGAGCTTTTTTGAAATTGATTAATGGACGTATTGGGTTGTTTAATTTGTGTATTTTTATTAGGCTGTTCATTTTAGGTGGTTCTGGATTATTGTTTATATATATGTCTATGTTTTTATTGTTGAAAATGTTTTTATTTGTTTTTATTAGTTTTATTGTTTGTTTAAGATAGTTTTCTGTTGGGTTTTTATCTAGTTGTACGCATTTATTATTGTTGATGAAGTCTTCGGTTTTTTTGATGTAGTCTGTTTTATCAATGATTACTGTTGCTTGACTTTTGTCTGCTTTAGTTATTATTAAATTATTGTTCTTTACTTTATTTTTAATTTCTTTTATTGTTTTATTGTTTTTCTTTTGTTTATCTTTGTTTTTCATTTCGCTAGTGATTATTTTTTTAATTATATGTGCTGCTTCTGTTCTTTTTTCTTCTTGTATATTGTCTTTTATTAGGTTAATGGCAAATTCTGTTTCTACTATTAAATTTTCTAGATTTTTGTTTGCATTTTGGGTTATGTTAGTTTTTGACATATTGTTTAAATATTCTGTTTCTTTTTTGTTAAATTCTGTATTGCTAAGGTTAATGGTTCGAGGGTAAAATGTGTGTTTATTTTTGTTTTTTGTTCTTGATTTTTGTTTTGTTGTTTTAATGTGTTAAGTTTTTTGTTGATTGTATAAGTCTTTTTGTTTTTCTCAAATCTTATTTTATTTTCTATGTTATTGTATTTATTGTTCCAAGTGATTGGATGTAATAAATTTGTTAGCTCTAAGTGCAGTTTGTATATGTCTAGTGTTATGCTATTTTTCTTATTGTATAATTGATTAATTTCGTTTTGTATCCATAGCCTTTGTGCTTGTTTTATAGTTTTTTGTGCAGTCATATTTTTGTTGTTTGTGTTTATATTGATGTATTTAGGTGTTAATTTATGTTTTTGGCATTGTCTATTGAAGTATATGTTTATGTTTGTGTTCATTAGTTGTTTTTTTCGTGTTTGGAATTTGTTTAACAATTTGGTAATGTGGTTATATGGAATTGTGGTTATGTTGTTTGTGTACATGTTAATGTATATTTATGTGAGAGATGATTTGTTATCTGTTATTTGGTAGTTGATTTCACTTATTTGCTATTCACTTCACTATTTTTTCTTCACTATGCACTTTTGTTTTTGCTTTGTTTTATAACCTCACTTTTCGTTTTTTCACTGTAGGCTTATTTACCTTGTATGGTTATATTATTTCAATCACTTTCTGCTACAGTCCGTTTCTTGATGTATGTAATACTATAATACTTATAACTATTTTACCTCAAGATGTATTTTTTCTTTAGGGACATGTTTCGGGAGATCCTGTTCTCCCATCTTCAACCTTCGCCATCTTGCTTCTGGTGCGTATTTGTGTGTTGGCTTCTGGATGTTATTATGGTGGTTTGTTGGTCTTTGGTCCTTCAATGTTGCATTATTGTGTGTGGTTGTGGTATCTGTTTTTGTATTTTGTGTATTTTCGATGTTGAGTGCTTTGAATATTGTGTCATGTTTTGTATTGATTTGTATTTGTTCTGGTATTAATTTGTTTTGTGTTTTATGTTTGTAAATCTGTAAATTTTCCCAAATGTTCATTATGGTGCCTTTGTGTGGTATATGTTTTATTAGTGTTACATTGGTTATGTCTGGGAATTCATGTCCTGTGTTTATTGCATGTGTGGCTAAATTGGATTTATATATGTTTGGTTTTTTGTATGCATTTAGGTGTTCAAAATAACGTTTTTTCAGCTGTTTTTTTGTTTGTCCTATATAACATTTATTGCAATCTTGACATTCAATTTTGTATATACCGTTGGTTGTTGTATTATCTTTGTTGTGTGAGTTATTTAGATTTTGTAATTTATTTTTATTAGTTTTGTATGCTATTTTTATATATGTGTTTTTAAATAGTTTTGTTAGTTTTGACATTTTATTATTTATATATGTGAATGTGGCCCATTTTTTGTTGTTGTTATTATTTATGTGTTGTTCAGTTTGATTAATTCTTAATTGTTCAGTTTTTATTTTGTATTTGATTTTATTTTCTATTTTGATCATAGTATTTTTATTGTATCCATTTGCATAACCAATTTGGTGTATTATATTTCTTTCTTTGTCAGTTTCTTGTTTGTTTAGGGGTATTTTGTACATTCTGTTAAATAACGAATAAAATGCTGCCATTTTATGTTGTGGTGGGTGGTCAGAATGGTTAGGTATAATGATGTTAGTGGAAGTTGGTTTTCTATATATTGCATATTGTATGTGTTTGTTGTATCTTGTGATGGTTATGTCTAAATAGTTGATTTTGTTATGTTTTTCTTTTTCTTCTGTGAATTGTATTTTGGGATGTATGTTATTAATTTGTTTCAGTATGTTCTCTGCATTTGTGTTTTTGTTATTTGATACATATAGTCCATCATCTACATATCTTATCCATATGCCATCTGGGTCATGTGTTTTTATGATATTTTGTATTTTGGTGTCTATATGTTGTAGGAATATTTCTGCTATTATGCTTGATAATGGTGATCCCATTGCTAAACCTCCTTTCTGTTGATAAATTTGCTATTAAATTCAAAGTAATTTTGTTTTAGTATTAGTTGGAGACTATTTTTTATTTCGGTTATATATTGTTTGTTTTCATTTTGTTCTATAAGTTTGTTTATTATTATGTCAATTGTTTCTTCTACTGGGATATTAGTGTACATGTTTGTTATGTCATATGATGTGAAAAATGTATTTTCATTTATATTTATTATTTTTAGTTTGTCTATTAATTCGTATGTATTTTTTATGTTATGATGGTTATTTGTTAGTTGGTTATTTTTTAGTTTTTGTGCTATTATTCTTGCTATTTTGTATGTAGGAGCTTTTTTGAAATTGATTAATGGACGTATTGGGTTGTTTAATTTGTGTATTTTTATTAGGCTGTTCATTTTAGGTGGTTCTGGATTATTGTTTATATATATGTCTATGTTTTTATTGTTGAAAATGTTTTTATTTGTTTTTATTAGTTTTATTGTTTGTTTAAGATAGTTTTCTGTTGGGTTTTTATCTAGTTGTACGCATTTATTATTGTTGATGAAGTCTTCGGTTTTTTTGATGTAGTCTGTTTTATCAATGATTACTGTTGCTTGACTTTTGTCTGCTTTAGTTATTATTAAATTATTGTTCTTTACTTTATTTTTAATTTCTTTTATTGTTTTATTGTTTTTCTTTTGTTTATCTTTGTTTTTCATTTCGCTAGTGATTATTTTTTTAATTATATGTGCTGCTTCTGTTCTTTTTTCTTCTTGTATATTGTCTTTTATTAGGTTAATGGCAAATTCTGTTTCTACTATTAAATTTTCTAGATTTTTGTTTGCATTTTGGGTTATGTTAGTTTTTGACATATTGTTTAAATATTCTGTTTCTTTTTTGTTAAATTCTGTATTGCTAAGGTTAATGGTTCGAGGGTAAAATGTGTGTTTATTTTTGTTTTTTGTTCTTGATTTTTGTTTTGTTGTTTTAATGTGTTAAGTTTTTTGTTGATTGTATAAGTCTTTTTGTTTTTCTCAAATCTTATTTTATTTTCTATGTTATTGTATTTATTGTTCCAAGTGATTGGATGTAATAAATTTGTTAGCTCTAAGTGCAGTTTGTATATGTCTAGTGTTATGCTATTTTTCTTATTGTATAATTGATTAATTTCGTTTTGTATCCATAGCCTTTGTGCTTGTTTTATAGTTTTTTGTGGAGTCATATTTTTGTTGTTTGTGTTTATATTGATGTATTTAGGTGTTAATTTATGTTTTTGGCATTGTCTATTGAAGTATATGTTTATGTTTGTGTTCATTAGTTGTTTTTTTCGTGTTTGGAATTTGTTTAACAATTTGGTAATGTGGTTATATGGAATTGTGGTTATGTTGTTTGTGTACATGTTAATGTATATTTATGTGAGAGATGATTTGTTATCTGTTATTTGGTAGTTGATTTCACTTATTTGCTATTCACTTCACTATTTTTTCTTCACTATGCACTTTTGTTTTTGCTTTGTTTTATAACCTCACTTTTCGTTTTTTCACTGTAGGCTTATTTACCTTGTATGGTTATATTATTTCAATCACTTTCTGCTACAGTCCGTTTCTTGATGTATGTAATACTATAATACTTATAACTATTTTACCTCAAGATGTATTTTTTCTTTAGGGACATGTTTCGGGAGATCCTGTTCTCCCATCTTCAACCTTCGCCATCTTGCTTCTGGTGCAGTATTTGTGTGTTGGCTTCTGGATGTTATTATGGTGGTTTGTTGGTCTTTGGTCCTTCAATGTTGCATTATTGTGTGTGGTTGTGGTATCTGTTTTTGTATTTTGTGTATTTTCGATGTTGAGTGCTTTGAATATTGTGTCATGTTTTGTATTGATTTGTATTTGTTCTGGTATTAATTTGTTTTGTGTTTTATGTTTGTAAATCTGTAAATTTTCCCAAATGTTCATTATGGTGCCTTTGTGTGGTATATGTTTTATTAGTGTTACATTGGTTATGTCTGGGAATTCATGTCCTGTGTTTATTGCATGTGTGGCTAAATTGGATTTATATATGTTTGGTTTTTTGTATGCATTTAGGTGTTCAAAATAACGTTTTTTCAGCTGTTTTTTTGTTTGTCCTATATAACATTTATTGCAATCTTGGCATTCAATTTTGTATATACCGTTGGTTGTTGTATTATCTTTGTTGTGTGAGTTATTTAGATTTTGTAATTTATTTTTATTAGTTTTGTATGCTATTTTTATATATGTGTTTTTAAATAGTTTTGTTAGTTTTGACATTTTATTATTTATATATGTGAATGTGGCCCATTTTTTGTTGTTGTTATTATTTATGTGTTGTTCAGTTTGATTAATTCTTAATTGTTCAGTTTTTATTTTGTATTTGATTTTATTTTCTATTTTGATCATAGTATTTTTATTGTATCCATTTGCATAACCAATTTGGTGTATTATATTTCTTTCTTTGTCAGTTTCTTGTTTGTTTAGGGGTATTTTGTACATTCTGTTAAATAACGAATAAAATGCTGCCATTTTATGTTGTGGTGGGTGGTCAGAATGGTTAGGTATAATGATGTTAGTGGAAGTTGGTTTTCTATATATTGCATATTGTATGTGTTTGTTGTATCTTGTGATGGTTATGTCTAAATAGTTGATTTTGTTATGTTTTTCTTTTTCTTCTGTGAATTGTATTTTGGGATGTATGTTATTAATTTGTTTCAGTATGTTCTCTGCATTTGTGTTTTTGTTATTTGATACATATAGTCCATCATCTACATATCTTATCCATATGCCATCTGGGTCATGTGTTTTTATGATATTTTGTATTTTGGTGTCTATATGTTGTAGGAATATTTCTGCTATTATGCTTGATAATGGTGATCCCATTGCTAAACCTCCTTTCTGTTGATAAATTTGCTATTAAATTCAAAGTAATTTTGTTTTAGTATTAGTTGGAGACTATTTTTTATTTCGGTTATATATTGTTTGTTTTCATTTTGTTCTATAAGTTTGTTTATTATTATGTCAATTGTTTCTTCTACTGGGATATTAGTGTACATGTTTGTTATGTCATATGATGTGAAAAATGTATTTTCATTTATATTTATTATTTTTAGTTTGTCTATTAATTCGTATGTATTTTTTATGTTATGATGGTTATTTGTTAGTTGGTTATTTTTTAGTTTTTGTGCTATTATTCTTGCTATTTTGTATGTAGGAGCTTTTTTGAAATTGATTAATGGACGTATTGGGTTGTTTAATTTGTGTATTTTTATTAGGCTGTTCATTTTAGGTGGTTCTGGATGTCTATTATATATATATGTCTATGTTTTTATTGTTGAAAATGTTTTTATTTGTTTTTATTAGTTTTATTGTTTGTTTAAGATAGTTTTCTGTTGGGTTTTTATCTAGTTGTACGCATTTATTATTGTTGATGAAGTCTTCGGTTTTTTTGATGTAGTCTGTTTTATCAATGATTACTGTTGCTTGACTTTTGTCTGCTTTAGTTATTATTAAATTATTGTTCTTTACTTTATTTTTAATTTCTTTTATTGTTTTATTGTTTTTCTTTTGTTTATCTTTGTTTTTCATTTCGCTAGTGATTATTTTTTTAATTATATGTGCTGCTTCTGTTCTTTTTTCTTCTTGTATATTGTCTTTTATTAGGTTAATGGCAAATTCTGTTTCTACTATTAAATTTTCTAGATTTTTGTTTGCATTTTGGGTTATGTTAGTTTTTAACATATTGTTTAAATATTCTGTTTCTTTTTTGTTAAATTCTGTATTGCTAAGGTTAATGGTTCGAGGGTAAAATGTGTGTTTATTTTTGTTTTTTTGTTCTTGATTTTTGTTTTGTTGTTTTAATGTGTTAAGTTTTTGTTGATTGTATAAGTCTTTTTGTTTTTCTCAAATAAAAATACACAAATTAAGCAACCCAATACGTCCATTAATCAATTTCAAAAAAGCTCCTACATACAAAATAGCAAGAATAATAGCACAAAAACTAAAAAATAACCAACTAACAAATAACCATCATAACATAAAAAATACATACGAATTAATAGACAAACTAAAAATAATAAATATAAATGAAAATACATTTTTCACATCATATGACATAACAAACATGTACACTAATATCCCAGTAGAAGAAACAATTGACATAATAATAAACAAACTTATAGAACAAAATGAAAACAAACAATATATAACCGAAATAGAAAATAGTCTCCAACTAATACTAAAACAAAATTACTTTGAATTTAATAGCAAAATTTATCAACAGAAAGAAGGTTTAGCAATGGGATCACCATTATCAAGCATAATAGCAGAAATATTCCTACAACATATAGACACCAAAATACAAAATATCATAAAAACACATGACCCAGATGGCATATGGATAAGATATGTAGATGATGGACTATATGTATCAAATAACAAAAACACAAATGCAGAGAACATACTGAAACAAATTAATAACATACATCCCAAAATACAATTCACAGAAGAAAAAGAAAAACATAACAAAATCAACTATTTAGACATAACCATCACAAGATACAACAAACACATACAATATGCAATATATAGAAACCAACTTCCACTAACATCATTATACCTAACCATTCTGACCACCCACCACAACATAAAATGGCAGCATTTTATTCGTTATTTAACAGAATGTACAAAATACCCCTAAACAAACAAGAAACTGACAAAGAAAGAAATATAATACACCAAATTGGTTATGCAAATGGATACAATAAAAATACTATGATCAAAATAGAAAATAAAATCAAATACAAAATAAAAACTGAACAATTAAGAATTAATCAAACTGAACAACACATAAATAATAACAACAACAAAAAATGGGCCACATTCACATATATAAATAATAAAATGTCAAAACTAACAAAACTATTTAAAAACACATATATAAAAATAGCATACAAAACTAATAAAAATAAATTACAAAATCTAAATAACTCACACAACAAAGATAATACAACAACCAACGGTATATACAAAATTGAATGCCAAGATTGCAATAAATGTTATATAGGACAAACAAAAAAACAGCTGAAAAAACGTTATTTTGAACACCTAAATGCATACAAAAAACCAAACATATATAAATCCAATTTAGCCACACATGCAATAAACACAGGACATGAATTCCCAGACATAACCAATGTAACACTAATAAAACATATACCACACAAAGGCACCATAATGAACATTTGGGAAAATTTACAGATTTACAAACATAAAACACAAAACAAATTAATACCAGAACAAATACAAATCAATACAAAACATGAGACAATATTCAAAGCACTCAACATCGAAGATACACAAAATACAAAAACAGATACCACAACCACACACAATAATGCAACATTGAAGGACCAAAGACCAACAAACCACCATAATAACATCCAGAAGCCAACACACAAATACTGCACCAGAAGCAAGATGGCGAAGGTTGAAGATGGGAGAACAGGATCTCCCGAAACATGTCCCTAAAGAAAAAATACATCTTGAGGTAAAATAGTTATAAGTATTATAGTAATATATATATATATATTGCGACAGTACTAAAAGATACGGTACTGCGCATTGCAAAAATAAATAAATAATTAATACAAATAAATAAAGCTATGGAATAAACATGATTCAGATTGCAAGCTGGATTGTTTAAAAATAATAGGGAACGCACAATTCATGCATGTATACGCATATCTGGCCACCTGTCACTAGCGTTGTGTACACGTGTATTTTGTTGGTGTGTGTGAAGCCTGTCCGTTACTGAATAGTAACCATTCCTTTTTAAATGTTGATAAATTTTATGTTTTATTGTAATTGTAAGAAAATTATGTACGATATTGTAAAACGAAAGACACCAAAGGGTGTAGAATATAAAGGTGAACAAAGGGTTAAAAGACCGTGACAAAATGACAGAAAGTGCTATTACCATAAGTTAAAAGTGAATAGCTCTTTTTGTAATTACAATGAAGAAATGTAATTTAGGTATAGTAAACATATAAAAATTAGCTATCGATTGAGCGTCGAGTAGTGTGAAACAGACTTCGTAATTCGCGAAGATAGGCGAAATTAATGAATTGAACGAGAGTGGGGGTAAAGACACTTCGACAAACTCTGACAAGATGAAAATTGTTCAGACCTGAGCTTTTGCACGACCTGGCTATAAATACCAGGTCGCGTTAATAAAGTTCCTTCTTCTATTTTCAACCGTTGCCGTAGGAGGCTATGTCAGTCGACGACATTATTTTAAATCTACAGTGAGAGTCACGGGACGAACTGGAAATCCAACCAGAACAGCATAGCACCTACGAAGAGGTTCGATGGACTCACGTACGATTCATGAGATGATACGAGACAACTAGTAAACAGCACTAGCAGTGGATTCCTGGAAGAGGACCAGAGGATCAGAAGAACGAGAAGGACACAGACCGAGGACCCGAGGAGGATATCCTGATAGTATCGCATCAAATGAGGTGATGAAAAACCATTTGCGTTAATTACAGACAATTAAAAGGCTCTAATTAACATAGAATGGAAAACTTTCGAACAGTTAATCAATCATAAAGAAATGTACATAAATGCAAAAGCAGATTGTAATGTATAATAATAATTCATATATAGGAATTAGTTAAATCAAACATAAATGCTAAGAGAGAAATATTTAAGTTTAAATTAAAATAAATTAAAGTATTGATAAAGTCTTTGTTTGATATGTTTTTAAATTAAAATAAATGAGAATAATTGATAAAATCTTTGTTTGATAAACTAAAATGCATATGCAATAGTAAAGAATGAAAGTCAAATAAGATTAAATAAATTAAAGTAACAGTAAATTCAGAATTACTGAAAATAATATGAACTCGCAAAGATAACCACACAATGAGTAAACCGAGAGCAAAATATTTAATTAATTAAGATTAGATGATAAGGTTTATGCATACCATGTTATATATAATTTATTAGCCATAAGTCATGTGCGAATGGTTTATACAAACGAATAATAATGAGTATTATTTTGTTGTTCGAAATGAAAGAATTTTGTTTATTAAAAAATAAATAATGGAAAAATTTAAAAAACTTATATAACGATCATCTTCTTATTACGATTACACCCATGAACTCAATTTTTTTTGTTATATAATTTGTTGCCCTAAACGTGGGGCCAGACACGACCATTTAACTATTTAAATTTCTTATAGCTAAATGTACGCTCTATAAATACAAGTGTGGTAAACATATAATATGTATAACAATTAAGATTCTTACGAAATATTCTCATATATTTTATTTTGTTGTGTATTATGACACAACTGGCCCTCAACGAAATATTATCATTTTAAAGGTGTAACTGTAATATTAAGAATAATAATAATTAATTAATATAATATTTTTAATAAATAAAATTAGTAATTCTGGTCCATAATAATAATATTTTAAAACATAATAAGGAATAAATAAATAAATAAATATAAATAATTCAATATGGCAGGACCAGGAAGATTTGATATGGAAGCATTTCAAACTATGATGCGTGCCTAGGTAGATGAATTAAGCACAAAACAAGCAGACAATTTAAATGAGAAACTAAATAAGCAAACAGAGGATTTAAAAGAAGATTTAAATAATACACTAAGCGAATTAAAACAAGAAATCACCGAAAGTACGATACAGTTAACTGATAAAATTAGCGACACAGATACGCGCATAAGTGAATTAGAAGATAAGTTTAGGAGACCCCTACACGAACAAGCCATTAGATTAGAAAATAAACAAAAATAATTACGTCTTGAATGGAGAAAAGATTTGAAAGGTGTTCAGAAACAAATAAATGATAATTTAGATGAAATATTAATGGCGATAAAGCAAGAACAAGATAATAAGATACAGACGGTTAATGAAATATTACAAGCGACCACTAGAAAAACAATTAAAATAGAAACCCGTACCACAATTATAGAAGACAAAATAAAAGAGACATCCAAGACTGCAAAAGACTATTCTGGAGAGGTATCACATATGGAGGAAGAAGTCCGGAATGAGATGAAGCTACTTAGGGAAGAAATTTGCAGACGGCCGACGCAGACGATGATGTTTTCGGCACCAATAGAAGAAAGAAGGAAGATAACATTTGCAGGTAACAAGTGGGAAAATAGCATGGAATTTTGGGGGAATACTGAGAAAGAGATGGAGAAGATAGGTAGTGCGATAGACGATAATGAAAATATCGACTTCGTTACTCGACATTTTAAAGATTCTGCAAGCCAATGGTGTTCTATAATTTTAGATAACATTACTACGTATCGACAATTCCGCGATGCTTTTGAAAACAGATCCTGGAACATGCATATACAACGTCCAGTACGCGATCAGCTTGAATATGGTAAATTCAATATGCATGGTCGTCAAAGCATTGAACAATATACAATAGCTCAAATAGAAAGGGTGAAACACCTTAAACCTAAATTTTCAGAATACGAAATAATCTCCAATTTGTCTTACCATTTTCCGAGAGATATCCAATTAGCTGTATATACCCAAGGTATTAAAACAGTTGAAGAATTTTTAATACTAGTCACACAAGCAGAAAATATCACGCAAGGTAGTAATACAAAGCACAATGTTCAACCACATGTTAATTATAACTATAATTATAATGCTAATTATAAACCACAGCTGCACAACACACACCCCCGCTCAAATTAAAATATAAATCAGTCGACTGTTACAAAGCTAAGAGAAGCCAAGAGAAGCGGAGAGAAACTGAACGACGAGACCGTAATGGCAACAAGGGAGGGCATATTGCGCCCGCGTCACAAAAATATTTTCCAAAACCGTACGACAAAGTAGTAAGTGCAGTAAAGGGAGGCAGCAACAATTCAACGCAGCGAGGAACAGTGGAAGTGGACGATAAGCCGTCAACGTCTACACAACGACGTAGCAGACGGAAACAGCGCTTTACAATAAACAATATTTACCCTAGTGATATACGTGACGAGCTACTAAGTACCAACCAGTAAGTAAAGCAAAGTGAGAAACGCACACACTGTCCTATTGTCAACGTTCGAATTAATAATTGTGATATAAAAATGTTAGTAGACACGGGGAGTCAGCTGTCAGTTTGAATTCTGCATGGGTACAGCGAAATAAGAAATATTTTAACAATACGGCTATGTTACCCGTAAATAATATGAACATCACAACAGCCACAAATAAAAGAGAAAAAGTATATAACACCTAATAAAACAAATATTAATGAGTATAATAAACTGTTTAAGAAAATTTTATTTTTATTTATATATTTTTTATATTAATTTAATTTAATTATTTAATTATGTTATGTGTTTTTATTATTTTATTAGAATTGGTAAAGAAATGTTTGTTTCACAGCGTTAAATAGATTATGTCATAGACAAATCGATTGATGGTAGCTGTCAATTCAGCGTCTTTATTTCTTCTTGTGCTCGTTTTTTCCTTTTTAAAGTCCTGTTTTTTAATTGAGAATTAACGTATTTTAATTTAGCTACTTAACTAGTCAATAAAACGCCAGTTAAAACAAATAATTATATTTATTAAGAGTAATGCGATTATTCGACTTGCGTCGACTATTATTCTCGGAGTCGAGACTGGATGTCAGGTCGATTAACACATTGGGTTAAGCTATATTAAATTAAATTATTCATTAACATGGATTCTTTTAACTGTTGAAATAGTCAGGTTAGAGAATTCAATACTTACAATTAGAAAAAAACTTATTCATTAACACATAATAATTAAAAATATAGTATATATTTGTAAAAAGAAATTGGAACCGCACGCAGACTATTCTGACGTCACGCAGTCTTCTTCTTGGGCTAGCTGCTCCTCGTTGAAATTAAAAGATGGCTGCCTTCATGGGTTGTACCATGCTGATAATCTGTCTCTGGGATTTCTCTTCAGTAAAATGCAGTAGTTGATAAATTCCTCTTCTGTGATGTAGTTATTGAAAGATTTTCAAGTTATTGTGTTTAGTTTTTGTCCTCTACTGGATTTCGTTCGGTAATGCGTGTGTAGTGTTGAGTGTCTTCTTCAAATCAGTTCGCTGTTCGTAAATTGTGTTAGATTTATAATTCCATCATGGCCGTTCGTTCTGGTAGTTAGTTTTAGTGTTTTTTAAATTTGTTTTATTATTCCACCGATTATTTAAATTGGACTCATTGATTTACTGTAGATACTTCATTCCTTCATATTACCATAGGACATCCTGGTTTTAGTTAAAATTTATTTCAGATTTCTCCTCGATACTTTGACACGTCCGTTCTGCTTGGTATTTAACAACCAACTAATTTTAATTTGTTCCTTCATGTAGAAAGTCCTGTACGATTTTGGTCTCATCTCCCATTGTTCACAATCAGCTGTTTGCCTTATTGCTGATTCGATTTTATGGAAATAAATGACATTTTATTATATTTTACTGGCTATAATTTAGTTACCGGTATTTATTATTTTTATGAAATTTTAATTACATAACTATATTCCTGCTTTGATTTTATACAAATTAATATTAAACATGACCTATTTTGGTTTGAATTAAACTCAAAAATTACATTCCTTGAAATTTACTTCTAGGCCTTATCATGATTCACATAATTACCCATTAAATGGTTTACAGTATGTTTTATGTTACCATTGTCCTCAAATAAGATTACTAATAAAAGCATTATAATTTGCCTTTACTACTTTGTTATTATACTAAACATTTACTGATTTATTTACATTTTACTTATACTTGGTTTACTGCCTAGGCATTATCTTGTACAATCACCATTTAAGTCAATGTTATCCTCTGAGTTTTTTAATTACTACTACAGATTGTTGTGATAATTATAATAAATTATTTGCATGCTAAAAGGAATAATTTATATTAATTTGATCCAGGTTTTCACTAATTTATCTCCTCTGATTTGATTACAGAGTCAAAGTTGAATTTGGCTTGATTATCAATTTTCAGTTTTACTGTCAATATTATAATTATTTCACAGTATTATTATTATCTTTTCTGAGTTACTATTTATATGAAATTTGAATTAATATATTGCCTTTCCTTCCTTAACAAAATTCTGACATAAATTAACATTCTTTAAATACAACAAACACTAACTTATGCTCTACCATTTGGTATATCCTAATATCAACATTGTAGGTAGTGAATACCAATATAATAATTAAACAAATAAATTACTTCTTATAATTAACCTAATTACAGTCTTTTGCTGTCCTTTCAAAACTGGCTTGGGGCGTTTCCCTTAATTACACACTATTCCCTTTATTCTCTCCAATAGTTTCTAAGAAGTTTTCTAATTTCTAATCCTATTTTCCTTAAGTCCCTTCCTGTTTTATTTTCTTCAACATCTACCCTGGAAAGAGTGTCGGGTATTTTGTTATCTGTCCCCTTAATGTACTCTCAGGAGAAGTTGTACTCTTGTAGGGCTAGTACCCACCTGGTTAGCCGGCTGTGTGTTAATCGGCATGTATTTAGAAAAGACAGCGCTTTGTGGTCCGTCCTGATGACTGTCCTGTTCCCCAAGATGTACGTGCGGAACTTCCCCACAGCAAACACGATACTTAGTAACTCCTTCTCCGTAGTTGTATAATTTCTCTCAGTTGCCAAAAGGGATCGAATGGCGAAAGCTATTGTTCGATGTTCCCAGTCGCCATCTTCTTGGTACAACTCACCTCCAAGGGCGATGTTGCTGGCATCAGTCTGTAAATAAATGTTTTTTGAAAATCAGGATGGTTCATCATTATCATTTTTGAAAATTTTTTCTTTATTTCCTTGAATGCGGCCCTCTCTGTTTCTCCCCATTTCCACTGTTTGTTCTTTTGTAGTACTGAACTTAACTTAGTCGTTACCTGCACATAATTCTTTTGAAATTTTGTATAAAAATTGCACAAGCCTAAAAAACTCTATAAGTGTCTGATGTTTTTGGGTTCAGGGAAACGCATGATTGCCTCTACTTTATCCGGGTTAGCTTGAATTCCCTCCGGCGTAATAATAAAGCCAAAAAAATTTATTTCTGTTTGCAAAAATCTCGACTTCTCTCAATTAACTGTTAATCCCCCTGGCTGTAATTTATCTAATACGTACTCTAGATGTTCAATGTGTTCCGAAACTGTTCTTGAAGCTATCAAAATATCATCGACATATACAGTTAAAAAATCTAAATCCCTAGGTTGTAACACCTCATCTAAACACTTGATAAAACTTGCTACACTAGTGTTGAGTCCAAAAGGCACTCTCTTAAACTGATAGTTCTTGCCGTTGAAAAGAAAAGCTGTATATTTCCTACTCTCTACCGCTAACGGGACTTGCCAATAACCAGCTGTTAAATCTAATGACATCATATATCTAATCCCACTAAATTGTTGTAATATTTCATTTATTGGTTCGGGTGACTCTCTGTCAGGGATTATGATTTGATTTATCTTCCTGGCATCTAAACACAATCTAACTCTCCCATCTTTCTTTATTACAACCACGAACGGATTCGAATAAGGTGACACCGATCCCTCAATAATTTCTCCCTCCATCATTATATCCAACTCCCCTTGAACCGCTCTCCTCTTTGAATATGGCACCGGATAACTTCTCTGCATGAAGGGTGTGTGTTCCCGTATCATCAACTCGCATTCATGGTTCCTGGCTCTTCCAGGTAACTCCGCAAACACCTCCTTAAAACGTCCCACTACTGCCCACAACTCCTGTCGTTGGGGACTCCCTACAACCCCACCTTCACTACAAAATTTATATTCTCTGTCCGCCCATATTCTATCATCACTCTCATACATCTCTCTCTCTTCACTCTTCACACTCTCTGTCTCTCTCTTGACATACATTCACTTTAGCTTCTGTGTCCCTATCGCCTACCCGTTTCTGTATTATTTTTACTCCCGAAACTCTTACCTTGTCTAGCACTCACTCAAAACTAACCCTGACTGGTTTGCTTTCACTGTTTAACTCCACCACCCGTTTATTGAAATCAATTACTGCTTTATTTCTCTTCAAAAAATCATTTCCCAAGATTACATCTAAACTCAACCCCTTGACTACTAAGAATGTATTTTGAAACTCAACCGCGGTCATGAATAAATTAATTGAACTTGTTTCGTCACCCGTTTACTTCGTACCCCTGTAAACCCCACTACTGTCACACCCGCAACTGGTAATGATGGTATATTTTGATTTACTTCTTTTAGTTCTCCCAGTACATTTTCTGAAATAACAGATATTTCGCTCCCCGTATCTATCAATGTTTTAAAAGTCTTACCTTCCATGGTGACAGTTACCTCTGTTAATCCGATCTTTGGTTCCACGATCTCTGCATTATCTTCTTCCAGCAACTCCCTAATTATGTCTGTCTTGATCACATTATTCTGATAATTACTTATTTCCTGGACCCTGTTGCTATCTGTGGACAATGATGGGGTCCTTTCTCCCATTGTCTGCCTCAGTTTTCCGTTCGGCCAGTGGTATTGCCCTGGGAGTGTCCAGTGTGACTGGCCTGATCTCTGCTGCTTCCAGGTGCTCCACCGCTATTCTCTGCTCCTCTCTGATGTTGACTGTGCTGATTCGTTCCGGCTTCTCTCCGTTGTTCACTTCTTGTTTTTCTGCACCTGTAACATACCGTTCTTCCCGCAAAACTCTCAAACATGCATGACAGGCACCTCCAACCCTCGTCTCTACTGTTATTGTTGATTCTCGTCCCTCTGTGTCCAGTCGTTAAACCCCTCGCTTGATTATTATTTCCGTTATGATGTATTATCGGCGGATTTTGCCGCCTAACTACCTCCCTGTCCCTTATGTTTTGAAAAATATCAAGAATTTTTTCTAATTCGTTTATGTCAGTTATTTCTCTAGTCATGAGTGTGATCTGCACCTCCCGGGGCAGGTGTATACTAATGTGTCTTACAAATGATCTAAATGGTAGCGGAGGCTCTAAATATTTAGCTTCGTTGTATAACTTCATAACGTAGCTAGTGACATTGTTATTGTGCATTCCAAAATTACCCGGCCCCATTATTCGACTTCTTAATATTTCTTGATCTTCTTCTGCCCAGTATTTTCCCCGAAATGCCCGTTCGAAATCTTCGAAACTTGCCCACTCGGCTCGGTGAGCCTCCGCCCATATTGCAGAACTTCCCTTAAAACCTTTAACTATTTTCAACAACTGCACTTCCCAACTATTATTATTGAATTTACTAAATTCCCTTGAACGATTTAAAAACTGCATCGGATGCACTGCTCTACTCTCGCAACTAAATGACTCTAGTTCTATCTCGTTGTTTACGTCACGTGTAATCAATATTCGTTCCGTAACACTGGTTAACTTTTGGTTTATTGCCCCATGTTGCGGTTTGGAAGCTCTTGAAGAATCGCGAGTTATTCCAAAGACGCTAATAAGGAAGGCTGGATTGTTTGTTAGAAAGAAGTGGACTGTATTTAAGATATTGAACATGCGTTTATTGAATAATTTGGTTTGTTAGTTACGATCGGCACGTGCGGAAGCATTTGAGGCGATAATGCCCGAGATTAATTTTGAATGAAATCGTGGTCCATTGCAGATGGACGCAGGTAGACGATTAAAGTGAAATGTTATAAATGCATGCTGTATAATAGCCAAAAGCCGCGGCTGTAAGAGAAGTGTTTAACGAGAGTTGCGCTCGGAGTCGTGTTATAAACTGAACTAATACTGGCTTGCAGTCGGCTAGGCTGGCCGATTGCAAGGTTTGATAAAAGCGTGACGTCATCCGCGCGTGCCGTGCAATGTTAGTAGACTGCTTACAGCTGACAAAACAGTACAAAGTTTAAACATACTGCCCGCCAAAATCGGGACGATTTTGTACATTAACGGTTAAATTGAACAATATAATAATTAGACTTACATGTCGTAAGCGATACAATAATTGGCGCACTGGCCAGAGAGCAATGACATAATGGACATAATATAAATTCAATTAACAATCACCAAGCATACAATAAATTGACCCTTACGCCAATAGCAAGGGCTTACTGACGTCAAGATTACTCAACACATAACAGTAATACAATACGCACAATAATACAATAATTAAGTAGGTATTGATCTTTCCCAAATGATACCCCTTGATATTTGTCAAGCATTACAATAAATTGATAACACCATAAAAAATACAATAATTTCCCCATGATATTGACATAACAACCCCAATGAATTTCATAATGTTTTGACCCTTAGAAAATACAATACATATATAGAATAATTGCCACTATAACTGACACTTGTGGTTCTCAGAATTTGAATCACACAAACATATTAACGATACACAACATTCATAATAATTGATAGTACATATGAGACACAGTCACTATTTCTGTAATAGCTAGCGACACTTAACAATGTTACAATGCTTATGATACAATTGACTTGTATGCTCGCCCCGGGGAATGTCCCGGGCGTGTTCCATGTAATGTGACACGCACACACCCATACATACACACACACACACACACACACACACACCGTAAGGCACGCAAACGACTAGCTTGTTGCCACCGGAAGGGGGCATAATTTGTGGATGGGTCGGCGTAAGATACCTAGCGCGGTGCGTACTTCTGCGACGCGTACTAAGGAATCTTGACCCGGAAAAACATTGGTAATTACCCCACGCTTCCATTCTAGAGGGGGGGAATTGTCATCCAAAATGAGGACAAGTTGTCCGACCTTCAAATTTTTAAATGGGGTGCGCTATTTATTGCGCTGCTGCAGCTGGTGCAGATAATCCCTAGACCACCGTTTCCAGATGGTCTGCGTAAATTTTTGGAGCAGAAGCCATCTGCCCAAATGAGTATTATTGCCTTGTGTATAGTCGGGTTCCGGAAGTGCCGTCAGTGGAGCACCGACCAAAAAATGAGCGGGTGTTAAGGGTTCAGGGTCTCTAGCATCGTCGGACACGGCGCATAACGGGCGTGAATTAAGGCAAGCCTCAATTTGAGAAAGAAGGGTAGAATATTCCTCAAAATTCAAGATCGTACTGCCAATTACGCGACGTAAATGGAATTTAACACTCCTTACACCACTTTCCCACAAACCACCGAAATGAGGGGCTGAAGGGGGGTAAAGGACCATTTGATGCCGTGGAGACCGCAAAACTCCAGAGAAGATTGTTCAACTTCCTTGGAGGTTAAAAATTTGTACCAATCATGCAACGTGTGGTTGGCACGACGAAAATTCGTGCCATTATCCGAAAATATTTGCGCGGGAATACCTCTGCGCGATATGAACCTTTTTAAAGCCGCTATAAAGGCGTTGGAAGTAAGATCCGACACCAATTCTAAATGGATGGCCCTAGTACACATGCATATAAATAGAGCGATATATGCCTTGGTCGTGGACTTAGAGCGCTGCCCGCCATGGCGCAAAAACACCGGACCTGCGTAATCCACGGCCGACTGTGAGAATGGCCTTGACGGCGTGACCCTAGAAGAGGGTAATTGACCGAGTAATTGATTCGCGCCTTTAGCCCGGAAACGAAAACAAGTGACACACTTATGTATCACTGAGCGGATATAGGACTTATCGTGTATGATCCAATACTTAAGCCTAAGCGAAGCTTGAGTTGATTGCACTCCAGCGTGCAACAAACGGATGTGTTCGTATTCAATTATTAATCTCGTGAGATGAGAGTGCGGGTGTAAAATTATTTGGTGTTTAGTCTCGTAGCTAAGTGGGGAGAATTGCAAGCGTCCACCCACTCTTAAAATGCCTGATTTATCCAGGAATGGGTTGAGAGCAAGAATTTTACTACTGCGTGGAAGGCACCGGTGTGCCTCAAGTTCCCTAACCTCTACGTCGAAATGCAACTTCTGAGATTGCCGGACAAAAACCAAGAGCGTGTCAGACAATTCTTGAGCCGACAAAAAGGACGTGTCTCTATCAACCACCGCGAGCCTAGAATTGCGAAGAAATCGACGGCAGTATGCGAAGACGCGAATAAGCCTCGTAAGAGATGAATAGTTTTCAATGTAACTATGTGTTGAGGACGCGACAATTAGTGAGGTTTGAGCCTGCTTTCGACGTTCCTCTTCAATGTCGGGAAAGATACAGGGAGTATTAATGTCGAACGCGCTGACCGGCCATGAGGCCGCATCACGAGCCAACCAGGAGGGACCATGCCACCATTGAGCATGACAGTGCAGACTACGAGGGAGGCAACCGCGCGATAAAACGTCGGCAGGGTTGTCATTCGATACTACATGACGCCAAGTTCCCCTGCTGCTAACAAGACGCTGTATTTCTGCGACACGGTTAGCCACAAATACCTTCCAGCGGGAAGATTGCTGATGTATCCAGTACAACGCTATCATCGAATCCGAATAAAGATATAATCCGTCAAAATTGTAATCGACGGCATTTAAAACCTTGGACGTTAATTGAGCCAACAATAAACAAGCACAAAGTTCAAGTCTAGGAAGCGTTATCTGTTTCAGCGGAGCGACCCTAGATTTAGCACACAACAAGTTTGATGATATGGCGCCGTTCGAATAGACCGCCCGCACATAAATGCAACACGCGTAACCTTTAACCGAAGCGTCGGCGAATCCGTGCAGCTGCAATGAACTAACTGGGTAACTGTTCGAACTCTTAACCGACCTCGTAATCTCAAAATGAGTGTCGGAGACTAATTGGGCGTATAATTCCGACCATTGATTGGCCAGTGACCCGGACAAGGGTTCGTCCCAATCAGTGCCCGCCAACCACAACTGCTGCACGAAATGCTTGCAGCAAAATGTGATGGGAGCAATTAGACCTAGTGGATCATAGATCCCGGCAATGATTGACAACACGCTTCTCTTGTTGAGAACGGTTAGATTGTCATCACCCCTAACGGTGTACAAAAAGTTATCCCCCTCAACATTCCACTGTATGCCCAAGGTACGCACGTTTTGACCCTTGCTGAAGTCACGGGTTACTTGGGCGCGAAGAGTCATAATCTTATGGTGGTTAGAGAAACATTTGTGTAACGAAAAACCATACCTCCTCAACAACTTCTCGATCTCGCCTTTCATTTCAGCTAAGCTGTTCGGATCATCCGAACCCGTTATGAGATCGTCTACGTAAAAGTCATTTGCTATGGCCTTAGCAGCAGTAGAGTAGTCGGCTTTATTTTCATATGCTATTTGAGCCAGACAACGCGTAGCAAGGAAGGAGGCACTAGCAGTGCCATATGTAACCGTCCTTAACGCGTAATGTCGCAATTCCTTATGCGGTGCATCACGCCAAACAATGCGTTGCAAGTTTGAATCCTTAGGATTAACAATGATCTGGCGATACATCTTTTCAATGTCCGCAATAAGTACGTATCGGTGGGTGCGGAACCGAACCATTATCGAAAACAGATCCTGCTGGATCGTAGGACCGACCATTAAAGTGTCGTTAAGGGACAAATTATTGGTGGTTTTAGCGGATGCGTCAAATACCACGCGCAATTTAGTGGTTAAGCTAGAGTCTTTGAAGACTGCGTGATGGGGCAGATAAAAGATCTCTGACCTGTCAAGCGACAGATCGTATTCATTAAGCGGCGACATGTGGCCAAGTCTTAAGTAGTCATTCGTGAACTCACTATAATCCTTATAAAGGGTAGGGTTCTGCTTGAATTTGAATTCTAACGATTGGAATCTTCGTATTGCTCCGCGGAGAGAATCTCCCAAATACGATTTATCAGATCTGCGGGGCAGGGCTACCACGAATCTCCCGTCGCGATTGCGGCTAGTGTTTTCCACGAAATGCCTTTCACACGGTGAGTCCTCAGATCGGGTTTCGCGACTAGAGATTTCCTCCAACTTCCAAAATTCCTTTAGTTGCGAGGAAACCTGATTATCATCCTTACAGACCATAAATGAAGAAACCGTTCTAGTCATGTCGACGTTGAATGGTAAGTCACCGGCCAAAATAAATCCTAACTTGGTTTCCTGAATTATAGGAAAGTGTGGTCCGCGCGTATATTTCACAGGTTCAATTAATTGTAGAAAATATTGAGCGCCGATTAATATATCGACTTGCGATGAGCAATGTAGGTGAGGATCCGCCAGGAATATGCGCTTGGGTAAATTTAAAGAGGTAAGATTGAACGACTCCGCCGGTAAATTATTAGTTATACTGGGTAATACGGCACAATGTACGTTTAACGTGAAGGGTTTATAGCGTGAATGTAGCCTTACATTAGTGCTGAAGTCAGCCTGGGAAAGCGAGTTGTTTATACCCGTGATGGGCAATTGCGATTTAACTAATTGGAGGCCCAACCTGCGGGCGAAATCCATTGTGCAAAAGTTCGCTTGAGAACCGGAATCCAGTAATATCCTAACGGGAAATTTTTTGCCGACCTTATTGTATGTCATACAGACGGCGGTAGATAACAATACCGATTTATTGGTCTGTGATTTCAGTGAACACTGGTTGTTAACAGAAGTCACGTCCCTGTTGGGGACATGAATCGTGGTGTGGTGACGCCTAGAACATTTTTTACACGAAAATTTGGAGGGACATTTTGAACCCTCGTGTCCCGAACGGAGACAGTTTAAGCAAAGTTTGTTTTTTAGTAACGCATTTTTTCTATCAGGGATAGACAGCGATATAAATTGTGGGCAATCGCTAAGTCTATGTCCACCGTTACATAGCCTGCATAAATTATTTCTAATATGTGAGTGGAATGCGCCCTTTGGAGTGCTTATCTGTTTAACTGCTTTGCGATAAGGAGACTTATCGCTTTTGTTCAACCTGCTCGTTGGGCTAGTCGCGTTATCGATATTTTGCAGTAGTTTCCTACGTGAATTTAAAAAATTTATAAAATTATTAAAATCAGGGAGTTTATGCTCCGATAAACTCTCTTTCCACAAACGTAAAGTGTAACTGTCAAGTTTTTTGGCTAGATAATTTACGACAATAATTTCAAACGTGTTGACTGGCAGTTTGAGATTATTTAAAGCGTTTATATTTGCAGAGATTTGATCAATAAATTGCGATATGCTACCTTGGGATTCCTGCTGAACTAATGGTACGTCTAGGACATTCCACACGTGGTGAGCGGAGACAATCAGCTTACTATCATATCTATTCCTCAACAGATCGATAGCCACCGCGTAATTTTCATGTGTTATGGGTAATGATTTTATTACGTTAAGCGCCTCGCCATGTAATGACGAGTGCAAATAATGAAGCTTCTGTATATCTGTCAGGTCTGTTCTGACATGAATTAGTTCCAAAAAAATATGGTAATAATGTTGCCATTCCACAATACTACCCTCGAACCGTGGTAATTTTATTGGTTCCAATTGAATGGGGGTTGTTTTAGGCTGTTTACCATCAGTATTAATTAGTGGTTTTTGGTTCAAGTGCTCAGATTGCTCCAACAAGTGTTGCAATTTACATTCTATAGCACAGAGATCGTCCTCCGTTTGCACTCTATCACTTGTTGACGCAACGTCTGCTTCCTCAGCCTCGATTTGTGACTGTATCTCGTCATATTTGGTGGCTAATTCCATCAAATGACGCAGTTTTATTTTGAGCGCATGAGGATCGCTGTTTAACAAATCAAAATTATCCGCGAAGGTATTTATTCGGGATATTGAGGCCTTAATTGTACCTCGTTTTTTTATCAGAGCCCTTACATCGGCCATTATTACAGTTTGAGATAAAAAAGGGAAAGATATTTAGAAACAATTGAGCATCGAGCATGTGAACCACAAACTTAATTTTGAATGAGTTTAAATACGTTTGGTAGCTAGCGATCGTTGGTTTGCACATAAACTTACTCTCTCTAACTAATCAAACTCGTTGGCAGTTAAATTATTGAAATTATAAATCTAAATGATTACAAAGTATAGCTTTATCTTTAAAGTTCTGACTGATAATGAGCTGCCAACCATCTATTAATTTATATTGTGTAATAAGTTAATTGTTTATATAAATATGTCAAAAAATACACACTGGGTGAAATATTATTAAAAATAAATCAAATATAGGTAAAGTTTATAGTCACGTGGCCGTCGATCCATTCGTGATGAAGCTGGCTTCGATCCCGTTTGGAGCTGCTACACCTCCTGTCTCTGCCGGTTAGCCGTTGCCTCATGTTGTACCCTCCATCAATTAAAGCTGTGGAATCTCGGAAATGTTGTCCTGTTTCGTCCCGTCGTCTCTGGTCTACTGCTTGGCTGAATCTTGTCGAGATGACTGCGACGTGCTTCACGATAATGGTGTCGCTCAGGACGAAAATGATGCCCGTCTGTCGTGATTAACTTCAGATTGGTTTTTCCAGAAATGATGTATATAAATAAATGCTGTCGCCTGTGTACTCAGGTATGAGAAATCTGTGCCGTTGGGACCAAAAATGATGTAGTTTGTTTTGGCCTGAAAATATGAAATCCTGCCTGATTGGACCAAAAATGATGTCGTTTTTGGCCTGAAATGTGAAATCCGGTCCGGTGGGACCAAAAATGTTGCGGTTTGGAAGCTCTTGAAGAATCGCGAGTTATTCCAAAGACGCTAATAAGGAAGGCTGGATTGTTTGTTAGAAAGAAGTGGACTGTATTTAAGATATTGAACATGCGTTTATTGAATAATTTGGTTTGTTAGTTACGATCGGCACGTGCGGAAGCATTTGAGGCGATAATGCCCGAGATTAATTTTGAATGAAATCGTGGTCCATTGCAGATGGACGCAGGTAGACGATTAAAGTGAAATGTTATAAATGCATGCTGTATAATAGCCAAAAGCCGCGGCTGTAAGAGAAGTGTTTAACGAGAGTTGCGCTCGGAGTCGTGTTATAAACTGAACTAATACTGGCTTGCAGTCGGCTAGGCTGGCCGATTGCAAGGTTTGATAAAAGCGTGACGTCATCCGCGCGTGCCGTGCAATGTTAGTAGACTGCTTACAGCTGACAAAACAGTACAAAGTTTAAACACCCCACTTAATTCATCTTTAACATTATTTATACTTTTCTCAATTACACTGAATTTGTTATTGTTTACACATTCAGACTGAATACTATTTTTGTTTATCATCTCTACAGTACCTTGTAACATCTTATAACTATCTTCTATGGTATTAATCTTACTGTTAGCATTGATTTCATATGTTTGAATATACTTATTAATTTCTTCAATTTTGTTTACAGTATTGGATTTACATTCATTTATTTTAGTTTCAAAATTTTCTGTTATATTATGTATTTGCTTATCGACTTTTTTCGTCACACTGTTATTTATTTCATTTACTTTGTCGTTCATATTCTTTAACGAATTACTCAATTTTTCGTTTAACTCATTAAAATTACTTTCACATTTAATATTTACGGCATTGATATCAGTCTTGAGTTCATTAAACTTTTCATCACAATTATCAAAATGTTTATTTACTGCATTGATATCACTTTTTACTTCATTAAAATTACTTTTCATGAAATTAAATAGGTCATCCATTGACACTTCCTTTAATTTAGGTTTATTTTATACCGGAGTAGACTCCGCTATGGTGTCACTCATTATAACATGCTCATCAGATGGTTTCTTACTTTGGATTGGCGTTGACTGAACTACCACGCCATCCATTATTTTAGACTCTGTTAAACTATTCTCTATGTCGTTAATGACGGTTACGTTATCCAGGCTGACTCCCTCGTCATTACTCTCCATGTTTTACTTATTATTTTATTTGATATATACACAGTTTAAATTAATTGAGATGTTTAATGAGTGTTTACTTTTATTATATAGAAAATTTTCAGACCACGTTTTTTCTGACCGTCTTAACCTAACAATTTAACTTCCGCTTTGTCTCGGTCTGTTCCCGTTTATTCAATCCAGGCCTATTTCACGAAAATTTTTTTCACCAAAAATCCTGACGTCACGGCATTAATTGTAATGTTACTAATTAATTACTTTTACAAACAATAATCCTGACGTCACGGCATTAATTGTAATGTTACTTATTTTTAATTATTTGAACGTTCAAATTTCCCTCCCAAAATACCACCTACCTGTGACATTCCAACTCTTACCTGTATCCAGCAACCCCAGAGTTCGTTAGGCGAGGATTTAAATGACGCAAACAGACTGAGGTAGCGTTTGAATAATTTATACTAACACGTGGTCTTTGTAAATTCAACTCATTATTTTATTTGCAATTAAAACATTAAAGGGGTTTGCCCCATATCTCTGGTGGTTCATAGACCACATTAATGAACATACATAATGAATAATAGATTGAACATTTACTTATTTTTAATAAGGCTCACCAGTTCTTCATATACACTCCACTCTCGCTTTCACTCTTTGAGAGACCCCCTATTACTTTAAAAAAATCATTATTTATGTTATTTCGTAGTTGCCTAGGTCTTACTACTTATCGCAAAAGTTATCCATTGGGCGGCGTCACTGCTGGTTCCACTAATTTCTGCTGCACTCGGTAATTGTCCGAAACTGTTTTAAAAACTGTTTAATTTACTCGTCACTGGTTGTCGACACTGGGTACTGATTTTACTGTAGTATTTAATCACATTTTTACTGGTTTAAGGTTCCAAATCTGATTTGTCCGCAGACTTGAATTATATACAAGCGGCCGGTTTAAAGTGTTGGTCGAGACAGAACATTTCCGTTCTTGATGCGAACAATATATTTGTGCGTCACGTGATACCACTACCACATTGGCGACGTCATTTCATATGTCTCTGGACGTTTTCGCACTGTGTTTTCTTATGTTCCAGAGGTATAAAATGCTGATTTGACGTCATTATGATTGTGACGTCTGTCAAAAATTGCGATGTTAAGGCCACTTTTTGGGTTAGCTCGGCGACACTCGGGCTAGACGCAGCTAAAAATAGCTTTTGATTCACTTGTTTACAAGACGCACCCCACATTCCTTACCGCTTCATCCGCCACTGTTTCACAGGGATCACAAAGTAAGATGATTGTATTCTTAATTTTGATCTAATTAAAACTCTGAACTCCGGTTTATACCTGTGACTCGGTATGTACCGAGCAACAACTGCTCCTGTTGCGGTCCGTTGACTCTGCCATCTCGCTGCCAGCTGATATCTGCAACACTGACGACACGTGGACATTCAGCTCACACGGATGCACGCCGACACACCGATAGCGGTTATCTCTTAACTCAGGGCTCGATACTGGGTTGTACTTTAAATTAATATGGGTTCGGTGTATTGCACTTACACCTTCACGCGTCTTGAGGTTTCCGCGCGGTTTCCTTACACAGGTGTATCTCGGTAGATATTCCTTCCCTAACCAGATATCTCAGCTTCCGTGAGACTAGTACTAATTAAATTAATTATTTTAATTTTATTTATCTGCGTCCTTGTTCCAATAGGATATTAGCAAACAGCCAACTTCGTTGCTAAGATTCCGTACTCGTAACCCTTATATAAAAACGTATACTGATACGACAAACTCGCACAGAGAGAACGTCTGTTAAGGTCGAGCTGGTAGAACGAACTGACTGAAACTTCCTTGACGGTGACCCAATCTTACTGAAAATTAGGGCCGCTGATTGGTCGAAACCCCTAACACGTGATTGATGGGTAAAACTGATAGATAGAAGTCCTGAACAAATTGGCAAAAAGTTGCAGAAGCAGGTATACATTTTATCTATAAATTTTATTACTTTTAGAAGATAAAAAATCTATAAAAAGATGAATTTTGCTAAAAAATACATATTAAAATAATCTGTTTCGGGTCTTTGACAAACGAAAAATACAGCGCTAATTTAGGTGCATGCATTGTCTAAGTCTCAATTCAATACGTTAATTTTAACCAGAGTTATTCATATAAATACGAATAACACGTGCACCCGCGCATTCGCACACTAAATACGCATTTTACATGAAAGAAAATAAATTTATGGGCATTTTGACATATAACAGTTAACTATCCATTTCTTAATTCAAAACTTGTAGCTACTTTACAAAATTTAACCAAAATCAATTTTCAACATGTCTATAACGTCACAAATTGGTATAAAACCATGTAGTCCAAGCTACAAATACCCTTTCTGCGATGCTCCATTGCAGTATATAAATCATATTCTGTACAGAAATTAATTCAAAATAAATATGATGATAAATAAACTATTACTAAACAGAGTAGAAAAACACTGGATAACCATTTGGGTAAATATCAGGGTGGCTTTAGGGAAGGGCAGATCCTGTTCAGAACAAATATTCACTCAAGTTAATAATCCATCACAGGCTACTGAATTCAAAGGAGATTGTAGTAACAATTTGTTGATTTCAAAAAGGCCTTTGATTCTGTTAATAGAGAAACTATAGATAAAATATTCCGAGAATTTGGTGTTAAATCTAATTTGGAAAATCTAATCCGTGAAAGCCTTACGGACACAGTCTCAAAAATAAAATTCATGGGAGAAATATCTCAACCGTTCAAAATAAATACAGGTGTAAGACAGAGTGATGGTTTACCCCCAATTCTTTTCAACTGTGCCTTGGAGAAAGTAGTGAGAATTTGGAATGAAAATATCACCAATCATGTTGGGAAGAAGGAACACACACATTGAAATAAACTGTTTGGCATTCGCAGATGACTTTGCTGTACTTTCTGAACATCTGACATCTCCAGTAACACAAGTTAATTTTTTAGAGGACATAGCCAGTAGAACAGGATTAAGTATTTCTGCAGAAAAAACAAATTTCTCAAGAACATTAAAAATGCACCAAAATTCCTGCTAACAGATATTGGTCGAATAGAGAGGGTTAGACAATTTAAGTATCTAGGGGAAATAATTCAAGAGAATGGTTTAGAAAAATCTTCTGTAGAATAAAGGATTCATACAATGAAAAGAGAACATGGTATAACTAAAGACACACGTATTTACAATAAAAAGTGCATATCTAAAAATGCGAAAATAAGGCATTACAGTACAGCAGTGAGGCCAGAATGCCTATATACAAGTGAATGTCCAGCATTGAATTATAGCACATGGTATAACTAAAGATACACATATACAATAAAAAGTGCATATCTAAAAATGAGAAAATAAGGCATTACAGCATAGCTGTGAGGCCAGAATGCCTATATACAAGTGAAAGTCTAGCATTGAATTATAATTTAGACAAACTAGAAACATGGGAAATATGAACTGTTAGAAAAATATTTAGCCCATGAAAAATGTCAGAATGTTGGAAATTAAGAAGTAATGACGAAATATATCAAAGTATAGAAAATATAACAGAAACAGGGATAAAAAGAAGACTAGTCTTTTTTGAATATTTATACAGAATGGACGACAATAGGCAAACAAAACTTATCTTCAAATATCTGTGGGGAAAGAAATCATCATCAAGTTGGATTAAAGAAGTCAAACAAAATTTAGAAATAAATAATAAAAACACAGAAGAAGCAATTGAAAGAGAAGTTTTTCGGGCAAAAGTGTTCACATTGGGAGGAGTCCAGGGAAAGAAGGAGAAAACGTAGGTTCAAAGTGGACAGTGAAAAGATGAAAGAATACTGGAGAAAAAAAAAGACCAAGAAATAAAGAATTGATATTGGCATATGGTCATTGGATGGCCGACACAAAGGGAAAAAAACTATTAATAAAATAAGAAATCGATGTGCATGAATATTGTAACGAGAAGCCTCTGTTATTTTCAAACTTTATCATATGCCTCACTGTTGGGATCGCCAACTTGTAACGAGAAGCCTCTGTATGGTCTTAATAAATACTTTGTTAGTATTTTAAGGATGAGTATGTTGTCAGGGTAATATTCGTTGAGCGCCAATTTGCAATCAAAGGTTGAAAATAAAATTTATTTGTAAATTAGTAAGTATTACTTTATAATATCATAAAGGTCTCTTTTTTATCTATAATTCAATCTCTCTTTTTTTCTTTTATTTAATAGACAATTGTGATAACTGAAGCTCAGCAAAGCAGAATTCATATCGGCTGCCATACTTCCTGGTTGGGAGTGTTGCCAACTTAAGCTAGTTGGTGAAGCAAATTAACAGTTACTGATATGGTGATTTTAATATCATACACATTTATGTATCCATTAAATAAAGAAACGAAAACTTTTTATCTGTAGTTATTAAACTCAAATCCTTTATTATCTTCTTTAAATTGTTTTAAAAGACAAATATAATTATTAACAAAGTCTGACCGGCTGTTCTTTAAATATGCTCAGAACGGCAGTAGTAGCTCTTCATGTCCCAGGGACCATAAATTTGCTTGACTACGTCATAAACGACAGATATGTTAGGAAAAGTACCAAAATACATGGGATTACAATAAATTACAGAGTGTCTTAACAAGATTATATTAATAGTTTTACAATGTTCAGTGTCTAGGTTATGTTGATTTAAGTGTTTTTAAGGTCTAGTTCACTTTAGATGATAGTATTGCTCTATACTAATAGTTTTTTTATAATAAAAATAATATTATTCATTGATAATTTTCACAGTGAAAGTTCAAAATTGTTTTAATTAAAAGTGTCAACAGTGTCTTTGAGAAGTGTGGCCTAGGCCTTGAAGAAAATTGTTCAGTTTAGTTATTTATCAAAAAATACTTCTCTTCCTGGATAGGTTGATGGTATTTCTTCATAGATTCTCTGGTTTACTTATTTAGAATGATACTGTACTTCTTTCTTCTATTTATTTTTATTTTGTAGTATTATTTAACTTTCCTTTAAGTTCCCAGATATGAAATTTAAAATATCTTAGATTAGTCACTCTACTTTTACTATCAACCTTTCTCGTTTAGATCCAATAATACACTCCCTTTATTTAATTTAAAACATCTCAGTTGTTAAGGCCTATCTCAGCTTTTATTGGAGTGAATTCTAACATTTTATGTTACTATGGTGCTATCTGAGCCTAAACATAAACAAACATAATATTTATCTTCCATTTTCTTCAAATTGTCATAACCTTTTTATAAGATCTTTGATCTTCAATTTATTAGTATTTTGGAGTTTGTGATGGAACACTGATTATTTTGATACCACTTTTGATTATGTTCTATTACATATTTCTTGAGTTACAATTATACACTTTTAATTATTTGTCCTAAAATTATTTATTATTTGTTCTTCTTGTACTCTTCACTTTATTAACACTATTGGATACAATTGTAATAATATAACTTAACCTGACCTGGTTTATTCTAATTTTAATATAAATTCTTATTCCAAAACCTTAACTACCTAAGCTTAACATGCCTAGATTTACAAATTTCTATTATTATTATTTTGGTACTTTCCTATTAATAATAATATTTGTGGTATTAATATTACTTACATATAATGTTAATCAATACAGCCAAATTAATTACTAATAACTATTAGTAACAGATGACAATTCTTCTTAACTTTCTGTATACAATACAGTTTATATACATACAACAAAACACTGTAAGTAATTCTCAAAATATGGTCCTCCTTACTTATTAACTTTAATAGGTAACATAACTATCATTCATATTCCTTTAACTTTATTAAACATAATTATTAGGAGCTTAGTTAACATTAAGTAAATAATAAAAGAAATAAATAGTATTTAACTAAATAGTTAAATAATTAGTACTTGACACAAAAACTATCACGTTTCTTGGTACTTTTGTTCTTTTGTCTAGGGTTTCTCCTGTTCTTGTTGATTCCTTAATTGGGGTTATCAATTCCTCCCTAACTTTAAATGGCACGGTGAATGCATATCGGCTGTGAGTGGCACTCTTCTAACCTATTCCTCAACCGACCATTCACCCCGTGCATGGTACAGTACACGTTGCCCTTGCCCATCATAATAATTATTGAGTGGCGCCGTAGCTTTCTACACTCTTACAAAATGGTAACTCTTGCGTTACTTTAAATACCCTCGGAATCATGTTGTTTTCTTAACTCTTCTCATCATTATTATTTGCATCCCAGCAGCTCCCATTACTTTTATATGACTTATTTTCAGTTTTGGTAAAATCCTTTGTATATATCTTCTCTTCCATTTAATTTTATTTCGTTGTTAATTGATTCATTGGCCACTATGTTATTCATCTCCTTTATCAATACCCATTTAGCAGTTACAATTATAGTTATTGTTACTCTATTTATTTACAGACATCAATTCTTCTTCTGCTAGTTCATGCTTTCATTTATTTGTTTTAAGTACGGTACTTATTTTCTTTACTCATTATTACCCCTTATTATCATTCTTAACCGTTATATTCTTTTCCAAAACCAGTATTGGTGGGTTACTTTTTTTATGTTTCCTTTAATTTATTATTTGTCATTACATTTATCATTATTTTTCCTTCTCATTTCTCAAATAGTTTGCCTTGTCGGTAATCATAAAATCAATCCTTTTTCTCAATAGTTTGTTCGAAATTGGTTTAACCGTTTTCGGTATCTGTCACAATCCGGATTGCTCCGCTATTATGTTTTTCCCGTGGATTCTGTCGGTTAAACTCGTCAACAAATCTCGCTATGGTATTGCCCCATTGTGGATCACTCCCATACATTTCAATGTAGTCGTATGTGTATCGTCTTTCATCTTCATTGATGGGACCAGGATCATGTTTTTGTTTTTCACGACGGTTAACTCGTTTGTCCACCTTTCTTTGTCGCTGGTCATCGTGTCTCCTCGAATCCCTCTCCTCAGCCATTATATAGTTTACTTGGCTTGATTGGTTCCCTGGTTGTGACTTGGTGAATTTCCAGAAAGTATGTCCCTATTTCTATCCCCACTTCTGGACCTCCGATTATTCATTATGATCATTCCATTGTCGCCTGTTGTCGTCGTTTCTCCCATCTCGTCTATCATAATTTTCTTCCTGGTTAAAGTCCTGACGTCTTCCTTGAAATCGACTGTTAGCTGGGTTTCTATTATATCCATCTGTTCGTACATGGTTTACTGGCTGTTGATTGTCGTGTGGTTGATCCTTGTTCCTCTCATTTCAATCCTCGGTCTTCTTCGACTCCTGCGATAATAATTTTCCCGATCAAAACCTTCTAAGAAAGCCTCCATCCCTCCAATCGTTTTTATTTGTCCACATCGACGAGCACGCACAATATCTTCTCCAAAATGATACGACAATTTTGCTATGAGACACTCTTCAGGGATTTTAGGTTCTAAATGTCGGGCTACCCAGACTTCACCCAAAAAATAGGCAGTTAGTGTCTCTCGTCTTCCCGCATCATATATGCCAATGCTCAGATTGTCCCTAACAATAAACTGTATGTACTCCGACTAATACTTTACTTTAAATTTTGTTTAAATTCAATGTAATTGTTGACTTCATTCCTTACCGCCTTCCACCAGTTACCATTAATATTTTTAAAACTGTCATCGAGAAGATTATTTATCATTTGACAACGACTTCCTTTAGTACTTTTCAAACATTCTTCTAGCCTCTCCAGAAATTGTAGAGGGTTCTGACGATATTCTCTAAAATTGATTACTTCTTTATTTTATCCTATAATTGTAGGCACATAGCTTATTGGTCTATGTTTTAGTACAGTACCTCTATCTCTTCCTTAAGATTTATTATATCCTTCTGTTGGATTTCTTCTATTTTCTCCCTGTTGTCGGTAACTCGATTTTGTACCTGTACTACCTTGGTTTCCACCTGATTGTATCGTTCATCTACTTTGTTCTGTAGTATCTCGAATTGTTCCTGAGTGCCTTTTTGAAGTATTCCAATACTTATTTTACTATTATCTTCCACTTCAATTATTTTATTTATTAGCTCTTCGCGTAATTGAACAAAATTTTCATCAGTTTCTCAACCTTCTGGTTGGTTTCAGTGATTCTATTCATTATTTCTTCTCTATACTCTTCTAATTGTTGTTTCAATTCCTCTTTATTCTTCTCACTCCCTTCCTTCAACAGTCGATTTAATTCTTCGTTACTTTGTTTAATATCCTCGTTCAACTGTTGTTGAAATGTTTCATTATTGCTTTCAATTTCTTTATTTAATTCCTCATGATCTTCTCTCATTTCTTTTTTTCATTCTTCATTATTTTGTTTTAATAAGGTTTAATTATGTACTCTCATTTGTTTAAACCCTTTTTGGTTACTATCCATTTTCCTGTTAAGTGTTTCGATATTCTTTTCAATATCCTCGTTCATTTGTTTATTTAATTCCTCATGATCTTCTCTCATTTCTTTCTTTAATTCTTCTTTATTTTGTTTTAATAAGGTTTAATTATGTACTCTCATTTGTTTAAACTCTTCTTGGTTACTATCCATTTTCTTGTCCATTTTTTTCAATATTATCCTTCATTTGTTCTTTAATTCCTCATTATTTTGTTTTAATAATGTTTCATTATCTTTCCTCATTTGTGTCTTTAATTCCTCATTATTTTTTTTAATAATGTTTCATTATCCTTTCTTGAGTTTTCGTTTAATGATTCTATCTTTTTATTTAATTCTTCCTTGTCTTTATCCCTTTTCTTATTCTCCTCCTTACTGTTTTTTCAACGCTTCTTTTAACATTTCCTTTAGGTTATTTATGTTGATACCTTCGGTTGTTTTGTTCGGTTCTATTTTGTCCCCTTGGGCATCTCTTACCACCGTTTCCCTTTCTTCAGTCACTGTGACTGGTGTATCCTTTACCATTACTTCCACTTCTTCAACTGTTGTTACTTCCTTGTCTTCCATATTTAATTCTATTTCTTCTCCCTCCATACGTTTACGTGACGTTGCTCTCCTCCTTGACATTTCTGTTGTTTGACCGTAGCCGCCACTAGAGTAGAAATTGCTATAAATCTCATAATAAGAATACAAAATTATTCTACCTCTAGCCTCACTAGTTGGGCTCCAATTTGTAACGAGAAGCCTCTGTTATTTTCAATCTTTATCTCATGCCTCACTGTTGGGATCGCCAATTTGTAACGAGAAGCCTCTGTATGGTCTTAATAAATACTTTGTTAGTATTTTAAGGATGAGTATGTTGTCAGGGTAATATTCGTTGAGCGCCAATTTGCAATCAAAGGTTGCAAATAAAATGTATTTGTAAATTAGTAAGTATTACTTTATAATATCATAAAGGTTTCTTTTTAGCTATAATTCAATCTCTTTTTTTTTCTTTTATTTAATAGACAATTGTGATGACTGAAGCTCAGCAAAGCAGATTCAAATCGGCTGGCATACTTCCTGGTTGGGAGTGTTTGCAACTTAAGCTAGTTGATGAAGCAAATTAACAGTTACTGATAAGGTGATTGTAATATCATACACATTTATGTATTGTCACCGGACAAAAGGCTTGCCGCATGACAAATGGCGCCAATCGTACACTGTAATGTTAATGGTGGCGCCAAAAAGGACCTAGCGGCGAGAAGTCTGATGTTGGTCGTGCCGCGCTAAGATGTTCGGCGGCTGCGCCCGCTGTTCATGGCGTACTGCAGTCCTCTTCTTCCGGCATCGGTTGTAGAGTCGGCTGCCGGCCCAGCGAAATCCATCGCTGGCGCGGAACTGGAGGGCGAAGACGCAAGAACGCCGGTTCTATTCTTCGGCCGTTCCTTCCGGCTGACTCCGTGTCGATGTCGTCCGTGAGAGGAGGGGAGGTGAAGTGCGTCCTTTGGCGTGGCGATGAAGTGCGCAAAATTTTCTGCCGGCCCGGGTTTTATTAACCAACCGGGATCGCTGATTCGCTAGCTCCGAACACGCAGTTAGTCACGTCTCGGCGGCTGCTGATGCCGGATTGGCTCGTTGGTCACGTCTCGGCCACTGGTAACGGAGTGCAGATGTTCGTATACCGCTGCCGTCACAGTATCCATTAAATAAAGAAACGAAAACCTTTTATCTGTAGTTATTAAACTCAAATCCTTTATTATCTTCTTTAAATTGTTTTAAAAGGCAAGTATAATTATTAACAAAGTCTGACCGGCTGTTCTTTAATATGCTCAGAACGGCAGTAGTAACTCTTCATGTCCCAGGGACCATACATTTGCTTTATTTTGTACAATTACTAAATAAAATACAAATAGTATGTTTTTGCATTAAGTCCTTTTGACTACGATATAGCTCTGGTCACTGTACTGGGGGGTTGCAAAGTAGCAGTACCTCCTAGTTGGTGCACCCTGGGTAACGCTAAATCTGCTACGGCGAACATACGCCTACACGATCCTCCCAAAACATGACTGGAAGAGCTAAGAGGAAAACCAGCCCTTCTCAGGGCTTCGACGATGGCCTCCGAATATTATTTTGGAATGCGTTAGGCCTGAACACCTCAAAATTTTGTGAGTTCACGACTCAAGTTTTAACGTTTGACGCAGATGTTTTCATCTTAGTTGAAGCCGGAGCTTCTACGGACTCCATTGATTGTTTTAATGTGACGAATTACACAAATTATGTTTTACCTCGAGCAAGACAAGTGGCATCAGGCATCATAGTGGGAGTAAAGAGCACAATGGCATGTGAGTTCACCGTTTTACACACCATGACACAAACAGATAAACATGAAGCTGTCAATATCAAAGTGTGGAATAATGGGCACCTGTTTAAGATCACTGGAATATACAACCCGCCAAATAAAATGATCTGTACAGACGACATAGCAGACGCATCCCGCCACCGAAACATCATCGTCATTGGAGATTTTAATGCGCATTCCCCTCGATGGGGATACTCGGACACTAATGCTCCTGGCCACGCTATTGAAAACCTGATTGATACGACTAACCTGATCCACCTCCTGACTGAACCAACCTTCTTACCATTCGCTGGACACAACAGCACCCCCGATTTGGCGATAGTTCAAGCCAATCTCGTAAGCAGATCCAATATATCCCTTAAGGAAGCTATTGGAGGATGTGGACACCGAACCCTAGCGCTAAGCATAAGGACCAAACAGAAGAACCCCATTGAGCCTCGCTTACACCAATGGAATTTCAAAAAGGCGAACTGGCCGAAGTTCAGTCTATTCTCCAACCAAATACTCACCCCTTGTATCATCACCGATAATCCTGATCAATCAACTGACAGATTTATTGAGGGTATCCTAGAAACTGCTAAGAAAAGCATACCTCGAGGAAGTGTTAAAAAATATAAACCCTTTTGGAATGCGACTCTCACCGCTCTCCAGAAGGAAAGGAACAAGGCGAGAAAGAGAGCTGAGAGAACGAAGCTACTAAAAGACTGTGCTGAATTAAGAAGGAAGCAAGCAGCTCTCACTCGGGCCATCATCCAAGCCAAGGAAAGTATATACAGGAACTTTGTCGCCAAACTAGATTTCAGAAGGGACGGCACCAAAGCCCACAATTTCCTATCAAGCTTAAATAATGATAGGAAGAGGCAAGCATGGGAACCCATGAAAGTGAATGACAAGCTCCTCACCAGTCCAGTGCATGTAGCCAACAGCCTTTGCAAATTCTATGCCTCAGTTAGCTCCCTGAAAGTCAGCGGTCCTGAACGAAAAAGTGTGCAAATGAGCCAAACAACAAGCGTAGCAACTGAAGAAGAGCACTGCTCTATGATTGCCCGTTTCTCTATACAAGAGTTAGAAATAGCTTTAAGGGATTTAAAAAATGGCAAGTCTGCTGGACCTGAAAATATTTTCCCAGATTTCCTAAAGAACCTTGGGACCACTGCTAAACTATGTTTCCTGAAACTTATCAACCTAACATGGGACAAGCGGATTCCTCACCAATGGAAAAAAGCTGAGATAATCCCCATCTATAAAAAAGGAAAACCTCGAAGCAGCCTGAGCAGCTACAGGCCTATTTCACTAACCAGTGTGTGCTGTAAAATAGCGGAAAAGATGGTGGAACGCAGACTAAGAACTTTCCTAGAGTCAAGTGGTGCAATCAGCGATGCTCATGCGGGATTCCGTCAACATCGATCTACAATAGACCAAATAGTTAAATTCACTCAGGCGGTTAAAGACGGCTTCCATCGAAAACAATCGACACTGGCTGTGTTGATCGATTTCAAGGCTGCGTACGACAGAGTTTGGCGCGCACTACTTCTATACAAACTCAGAGAGCTCGGAGTGAAGAACAACATGCTCACATGGATAAAAAACTTTCTAACCGAACGCTACATCAGAACTAAATTCGTTAATACCACTTCTAAGTACAAATTACAGCGACAAGGACTACCCCAAGGCGCAGTAATCAGCTGTCTGCTCTTCAACATTATGATCAATGACTCAACAACAGCGATCAATAAGATACCTGGAATATCCTGCCTTCTATACGCAGATGATGTCATCCTGTGGGCTACTACAAGCAGCACCTCCCACCTTGAATCAGTAGTCAACTCTGTTTTAAAAAACGTCGCATCATGGGCAGACAGCAACAAAATGATAATAAGTCCTGATAAAACGGGTTTTCAACTTTTTACCCTCTCTACTAAACCTCCAAAAATCGAACTTCAGTATAAAGGAACTAACCTGCCTGAAACCTCGATTGCGAAATACCTGGGCGTCAAGCTAGACACAAAACTGACATTCAACAGCCACATCCAGGCACCGCTGAGCGGGCGGGGAAGCGCATAACCTTATTGAAACGGCTAGCAGCGACAAAATGGGGATGTACCCAGGATGTGCTGGCAACCGCATACAAATCATACGTGAGACCCACCATGGACTACGCCAGCGAAGTAACCTCCCTTGCAAGCTCCAATAACCTGAAGAAGCTCGACAAAGTCCAGAACGACGCGCTCAGAATCATCACAGGTGGCGCTTTCTCAACACCAATTCAAGCGATGGAAATTCAAACCGACATAGAGCCACTCACTTCAAGAAGGGAGAAATTTACACTCAAGTTCTGGGAAAGATCTAGACGAGTTGACCACAAACACTGGAATGGTTTTACGCCAGCAAACCATAGATTAAAAACACAAACTACCCCTATCTAATGGGATGAGACACTCAGAGACAAATACAAGGTCAATACGGGAAACCCTGCACCCCTGCAAGTATACAACACTGTTTTGATGCAACGCCAGTGATAAGACTAACTCTGATTGACCAGTCAGCACCAAAATACCTTACAGATACACATGAACTCAAAAAATCCGCTATAGAAACAATCCACACCCTCTATCCTGAAAAGGAATGGTTACATATTTTTACTGACGGATCAATGTTACCCAACCGTGGAACTGGTGCCGGAGCATATTCTCAAATTTTCCAAATAAGCTGTGCTGTGGGACTGCACTCCAGCAACTACGACGGCGAAGTCAAAGCTATCCAAATGGCCGCAGAACAACTAGCTAAATACCAAAGTATCCAACTAAAGCGAGTCGTCTTCTTTATCGATTCTCAAGCCGCCATTGTCGCACTAGCTGGAAACAGTCCCACGGACTGCATCTTGACGCTCCGTACACGTGAAGTTCTTGCTACCCTCATACATGGCAACTGGGTTGTCCACCTACAATGGATCCCCAGCCATGTTGGAGTTAACGGAAATGAAGAAGCGGACAAGCTTGCAAATAATGGATCGCCAATGCAGCAACCTCATGCCCCTGCTAGCCTATCATCGGCGAAATATCAGATTGACATGGCCGTAAAGAACTACGTGAAACAAATACATACAGAAGCCAGCAGAGGCAAAAAGTGGGAGTCACTTCTTAAAACACAAATTTCACGAACCCTCAAGTGATCGACCGCGGTCGCGGAGTACAGACTATGCACTGGCCACGACTACCTCCAAGCCCATTTACACCGATTTGGCCTAGTGAATTCCAACATCTGCCCGCTGTGCAATGGAGGAATGATGGATGGACAACACCTACCTGTCTGTCCTGAACTGGCGAACCTGCAACCGCGAACTTTGCCCTGTCTGTACTGGGAGGCTCGCCGCCGAATGGCTGAACTGTCGAGAGCGGGGATTGGATAAAGTAAAGTAAGTACTACGATATAAACGAAAGATGTGTTAGGAAAAGTACCAAAATACATGGGACTACAATAAATTACAGAATGTCTTAACAAGGTTATAATAATAGTTTTACAATGTTCAGTGCCTAGGTTATGTTGATTTAAGGGTTTTTAAGGTCTAGTTCACTTTAGATGATAGTATTGCCCTATACTAATAGTTTTTTTATAATAAAAATAATATTATTCATTGATAATTTTCACAGTGAAAGTTCAAAATTGTTTTCATTAAAAGTGTCAACAGTCTCTTTGAGAAGTGTGGCCTAGGCCTTGAAGAAAATTGTTCAGTTTAGTTATTTATCAAAAAATACTTCTTTTCCTGGATAGGTTGATGGTATTTCTTCACAGATTCCTTGGTTTACTTCTTTAGAATGATACTGTACTTCTTTTTTCTATTTATTTTTATTTAGTAGTATTATTTAACTTTCCTTTATGTTCCCAGATATGAAATTTACAATATCTTAGATTAGTCACTCTTCTTTTAATATCAACCTTTCTCGTTTAGATCCAATAATGCACTCCCTTTATTTAATTTATAACATCTCAGTTGCTAAGGTCTATCTCTGCTTTTATTGGTGTGAATTCTAACATTTTATGTTACTATGGTGCTATCTGAGCCTAAACATAAACAAACTTATAATATTTTACCTTCCATTTTCTTGAAATTTTCATAACTTTTCATAAGATCTTGGCTCTTCAATTTATTTGTATATTTGAGTTTGTGATGGAACACTGATTATTTTGATACCACTTTTGATTAACTTTTATTACATACTTCTTGAGTTACCATTTTACACTTTTAATTATTTAATGAAGAAATTTGTGTTAGTGGTTGAAATCACAATCAGAATGATCACTGTTGCACACCACTATATAAAAATTATTCCGATTAGCGCTTTCAAGCTTCACAGCTCATCGTCAGATCGGGAATAGACAGGAAATATGTGAAACCCAACCCTTCACCCCTCTCCACCACCCTGCTCACCCACAACAAACTAAAAATTAATGACCCTTCCCCACCCCCTAAACTCTGTCTCACCATCTGTACAGTTACATATATTTCTAGTAAATTCCTTGTGTTTCAGTGTGTGTGTGTGTGTGTGTGTGTGTGTGTGTGTGTGTGTGTGTGTGTGTGTGTGTGCATCCTTTAAACTTACCCTCTTCCGCTCCAAACACGTGGGTCAGTCACACACCCTTATTTCAAAACATCCAATTAGTACTATAAAATATAATTCTTAATCTTATCTATCTGCCCTCTATTATTTACTTCTTAATCATGTTATAAAATATTTCTTCATTATCAAATTTAATTTTAATATTAATTAAATTGTCTAACCCTTTTTCTCTTTCTTTCAATATTTCTAACTCCTCTCTAAGCTTCCTTTCAACTGTGTTATTTACTACTTTTACAATTTCGTATTCTTCCAAAGGATTAACAAACTTATGGTTGTCTTCTATGAAATGTCTTGCATATAACGAATTGGTTGTTCTATTACCTTCTCCACGTTTGTGGTCAGACAACCTGCATACGAATTTTCGTCCTGTCTCCCCTAGGTACACTTTGTTGCAGTCTTTACATTTTAATTTATAAATTCCGCTTTTCTGTAATACTGGAATTTTTTCTATATTCTTATTCCTTATCTTATCAAATACCGTTTCACATTTTTAATAGCTATATCTACTCCATATTTATTAAAACATTTTATAAATTTTCTAGTATGTGAACCTATGTATGTCAATGACCCTGAATAATTCTTTTGTTCTGGTTCTAATTTAGCTTTTTGTATGTTAACCCTTTTAATAACTTTATCCACTATGTTGGTGCTATAATTATTATTCTTTACAATTCCCTTTATCGTTTTTAACTCCCTATCTTTTAATTCGGTCTCTTTTAAACACTTCTGAGCTCTGTAACAAAAGGAATTGATTGCCGCCATTTATATCTGTATGGGTGGTAAGACTCTCTTGGTATAATTATATCAGAATACGACTCTTTCCTAAATATCCCAAACTGTAGTTTCTCATTATCTTTAATTTCTATGTTTAAATCTAAGTAATTTATTTGCTTACCTCCTATCTCTTCCTTAAATTGTAAGTTTTTATCCTTATTATTTACCTCCTTTATAAACTCATGCACTTCTTCTATGCTTCCTTCCCAAATTACTAATACATCATCAACGTATCTAGACCATAATTTTATATTATCTTTATACTTAGTGGAAGTTATTAATTGCTTTTCAAAATCATTCATGTATATTTCAGCAAGAATAGGGGATAATGAAGACCCCATAGGTAAACCTTTTTTCTGTATATAAAACTTGTTATTAAACCTAAAATGGTTCTGATTTACACATTCTCTAATTACTTTCATCAACTGCTTTTTATACCTGTATTCTCCCATATTATTATCGTTTATTAACTTAATAACTTTATTTACTGTGATATTAGTAAACATGTCCTTAACATCCAGTGATATCAATTTTGTATTTACATTAATGCTAATATTTTCTAATTTTTCTATCAATTTTACATTATTCTCTATGTTGTATTTTGTCCCAAATTCATATTTCTCTTCAGTACTCTGCTAACTTCCTTTGATAATTTATAAATAGGTGCATTAATAAAAGAAACAATCGGTCTAATTGGTTTTCCTTCTTTATGTATCTTAACCTGACTTTTAAAAGTTGGTGCTGTTGGATTACTTTCCAATAAATACTTTTTCTTATGTTCTTCTATAAATGTTATCTGTTTCATCATTTGTTTTATACTGGTACTTACTTGTATAATCATACTTTATTTCCTCGTATGGTCCTTCCCTTATAAATTCTTCCGTTTTCTTTATGTATTCTTCCTTTCTCTTTAGTACCATTGTATTTCCTTTATCCGCCTTCGTAACTATAATATCATTCTTCTTTATTTTATTCTTTAGTTTAGTTACAGTTGCTTTGATTTTTTGTTCATTCTTTGAATTATACAAACTTTTCTTAAATATTTTATCTACTACATTCCCTACTTCCCACCTTATTCTTTTTTTATCATTTTCATTTCCTAGTTTTTGTATTATGCTTTCGCATTCAATAATCGTTTTTTCTTGATTTAATTCTGGTGGCGGTGCGTATTTTAAGCCTTTCGCTAACATTTCTTTTTCTTCCGTATTGAAATTTACCTCTGTAAGGTTTATTACTCTTTTTCATAGTTATTCTTAGAGAGGTGTTCCTTTTTTACTTCGTTCTTTCTTATTAATTTATTTAACTTATCTACCATTTTTTTATTTTTATTTTCCAATTTCTTTTCTACGTACCCCAAACCAAAATTATATAATATTTCTTCTAACTCTACATACGAGTATATTCTTAATAATTCTATGTGTCTGTCATATAATTCCCTATTATATCTATTGATTAAGCCGTAGAGTGACCTTATTTCCAGTTTTATCCACAACTTCTCGCTTTGTTCTTTTACTTTTTTGGCTACATTGTTCTTATTTTTAGTTTTAACTTGAGCGTACTTTGGGATGACATTATTATCCAGACATTGTTTATTAAACCATATTTTACTTAAAACCCTCTTCAATTTAACTTTTAACTTAAGATATTTAAAAACTTTACTTACCTTATTGTTGTCGTTTATTACCTCATTGTTGTTGTCCATTACCTGTAGTCGATTGCACATCTTAACAGACGTTTAATGAAGAAATTTGTGTTAGTGGTTGAAATCACAATCAGAATGATCACTGTTGCACACCACTATATAAAAATTATTCCGATTAGCGCTTTCAAGCTTCACAGCTCATCGTCAGATCGGGAATAGACAGGAAATATGTGAAACCCAAACATTCACCCCTCTCCCCCTTTGCTCACCATTAACAAAGTAAAAATTTATGACCCTTCCCCACCCCCTAAACACTGTCTCACCATCTGTACAGTTACATATTTTTCTAGTAAATTCCTTGTGTTTCAGTGTGTGTGTGTGTGTGTGTGTGTGTGTGTGTGTGTATGTGTGCATCCTTTTAAACTTACCCTCTTCCGCTCCAAACACGTGGGTCAGTCACACACCCTTATTTCAAAACATCCAATTAGTACTATAAAATATAATTCTTAATCTTATCTATCTGCCCTCTATTATTTACTTCTTAATCATGATATAAAATATTTCTTCATTATCAAATTTAATTTTAATATTAATTAAATTGTCTAACCCTTTTTCTCTTTCTTTCAATATTTCTAACTCCTCTCTAAGCTTCCTTTCAACTGTGTTATTTACTACTTTTACAATTTCGTATTCTTCCAAAGGATTAAAAAACTTATGGTTGTCTTCTATGAAATGTCTTGCATATAACGAATTGGTTGTTCTATTACCTTCTCCACGTTTGTGGTCAGGCAACCTGCATACGAATTTTCGTCCTGTCTCCCCTAGGTACACTTTGCTGCAGTCTTTACATTTTAATTTATAAATTCCGCTTTTCTGTAATACTGGAATTTTTTCTATATACTTATTCCTTATCTTATCAAATACCGTTTCACATTTTTTAATAGCTATATCTACTCCATATTTATTAAAACATTTTATAAATTTTCTAGTATGTGAACCTATGTATGTCAATGACCCTGAATAATTCTTTTGTTCTGGTTCTAATTTAGCTTTTTGTATGTTGACCCTTTTCATAACTTTATCCCAAACTACAGTTTGGGAAATTTAGTAAAGAGTCGTATTCTGATATAATTATACCAAGAGAGTCTTACCACCCATACAGATATAAAATGGCGGCAATCAATTCCTTTTGTTACAGAGCTCAGAAGTGTTTAAAAGAGACCGAATCAAAAGATAGGGATTTAAAAACGATAAAGGGAATTGTAAGGAATAATAATTATAGCACCAACATAGTGGATAAAGATATGTAAAGGGTCAACATACAAAAAGCTAAAATAGAACCAGAACAAAAGAATTATGCAGGGTCATTGACATACATAGGTTCACATACTAGAAAAATTATAAAATGTTTTAATAAATATGGAGTAGATATAGCTATTAAAAAATATGAAACGGTATTTGATAAGATAAGGAATAAGAATATAGAAAAAATTCCAGTATTACAGAAAAGCGGAATTTATAAATTAAAATGTAAAGACTGCAACAAAGTGTACCTAGGGGAGACAGGACGAAAATTCGTATGCAGGTTGTCTGACCACAAACGTGGAGAAGGTAATAGAACAACCAATTCGTTATATGCAAGACATTTCATAGAAGACAACCGTAAGTTTGTTAACCCTTTGGAAGAATACGAAATTGTAAAAGTAGTAAATAACACAGTTGAAAGGAAGCTTAGAGAGGAGTTAGAAATATTGAAAGAAAGAGAAAAAGGGTTAGACAATTCAATTAATATTAAAATTAAATTTGATAATGAAGAAATATTTTATAACATGATTAAGAAGTAAATAATAGAGGGCAGATAGATAAGATTAAGAATTATATTGCATAGTACTAATTGGATGTTTTAAAATAAGGGTGTGTGACTGACCCACGTGTGTGGAGAGGAAGAGGGTAAGTTTAAAGGATGCACACACACACACACACACACACACACACACTGAAACACAAGGAATTTACTAGAAATATATGTAACTGTACAGATGGTGAGACAGAGTTTAGGGGGTGGGAAGGGTCATTAATTTTTAGTTTGTTGTGGGTGAGCAGGGTGGTGGAGAGGGGTGAAGGGTTGGGTTTCACATATTTCCTGTCTATTCCCGATCTGACGATGAGCTGTGAAGCTTGAAAGCGCTAATCGGAATAATTTTTATATAGTGGTGTGCAACAGTGATCATTCTGATTTTAATTATTTATCCCAAAATTATTTATTATTAGTTCTTCTTGTACTCTTCACTTTATTAACACTATTGGATACAATTGTAATAATATGACTTAACCTGAGCTGGTTTATTCTAATTTTAATATAAATTCTTATTCAAAACCCTTAACTACCTAACCTTAACATGCCTAGTTTTCAAATCTCTATTATTATTATTTTTGTACTTTCCTATTAATAATAACATTTGTGTTATTAATATTACTTACATATAATATTAATCAATTCAGCCAAATTAATTACTAATAACTATTAGTAACAGTTGACAATTCTTCTTAACTTTCTGTATACAATACAGTTTATATAAATACAATAAACACTGAAAGTAATTTCCAAAACATGGTCCTCCTTACTTATTAACGTTAATAGTTAACATAACTATCATTCATATTCCATTAACTTTATTAAACATAATTATTAGAACCTTAGTTAACCTTAAGTACATAATAAAAGAAATGAATAGTATTTAACTAAATAGTTAAATAATTAGTTCTTGACACGTAAACTATCATGTTTCTTGGTACTTTTGTGAATTATAAACATATTTTATTCATGTAATTACACATCAAGCTGATTGGTAAAATATCACGTAACATAATACCCCCTAGAAAACGGGTTATTTCAGTAATAAACTGATTACTTAAATAAGCTGATTGATCCTACAAGTGCTTCTCTCAACTTTCATAATATTTTTTGATCTCAGCTTGATTGTATACCCCCTTTACTTTACTATTTGCTGTACTGGTTAATTCATAAGTATTATTACCTTTATCCTTAGTTATCCTATACGGTTATACGGTCCGATATATAGCAATAACTTTTTAGCTATTCCTTCGGCCGAACTTGGAAAATGCCTGTATTAGAGTAACACCTTTTCTCCCACATTTTATTTTAAAATCTTTTTTTCATTCTTTTCTTCCTCATGGTTTCAGGTATTGGGTTGTGATGAGTTTTCCTAAGTTGTGTTTTTATATAATAATTTACAAATAACTTCTTTTTCTTCTTGGGCGTATCTACGAAAATATATTAATTTTTTTTCATCTTCTTTACATAAGTGGTTACCAACTGATTTTTGCTTTCTTCTGGGGTATCTCCTGTTCCTGTTGATTCCTTAAATGGGGTTATCAATTCCTCCCTAACTTTAAATGGCACGGTGAACGCATATCAGCTGTGAGTGACACTATTCTAACCTATTCCTCAACCGACCATTCACCCCGTGCATGGTACAGTACACGTTGCCCCTGCCCATCATAATAATTATTGAGTGGCACTGTAGCTTTCCACACTCTTACAAAATGGTAACTCTTGCGTTACTTTAAATACCCTCGGAATCATGTTGCTTACTTAACTCTTCTCATCATTATTATTTGCATCCCAGCAGCTCCCATCACTTTTATATAACTTATTTTCTGTTTTGGTAAAATCCTTTGTATATATCTTCTCTTCCATTTAATTTTATTTCGTTGTTAATTGATTAATTGGCCACTATGTTATTCATCTCTTTTTCAATACCCCTTTTTAGCAGTTACAACTATAGTTATTGTTACTCTATTTATTTACAGACATCAATTCTTCTTCTGCAAGTTCATGCTCTCATTTATTTGTTTTAAGTACGGTACTTATTTTCCTTACTCATTATTATCCCCTTATTATCAATTTTAACCTTTATATTCTTTTCCAAAACCAGTATTGGTGGGCTATTTTTTTTATGTTTACTTTAATTTATTATTTGTCATTACATTTATCATTATTTTTCATTCTCATTTCTCAAATAATTTGCCTTGTCGGTAATCATAAAATCAATCCTTTTTCTCAATAGTTTGTTCAAAATTAGTTTAACCGTTTTCGGTATCTGTCACCATCCGGATTGCCCCGCTATTATGTTTTTCCCGTGGATTCTGTCGGTTAAACTCGTCAACAAATCTCGCTATGGGATTGCCCCATTGTGGATCACTCCCATACATTTCAATGTAGTCGTATGTATATCGTCTTTCATCTTCATTGCTGGGACCAGGATCATGTTCTTGTTTTTCACGACGGTTAACTCGTTTGTCCACCTTTCTTTGTCGCTGGTCATCGTGTCTCCTCGAATCCCTCTCCTCAGCCATTATATAGTTTACTTGGGCTTGATTGGTTCCCTGGTTGTGACTTGGTGGATTTCCAGAAGGTATGTCCCTATTTCTATCCCCACTTCTGGACCTCCGATATTCATTATGATCATTCAATTGTCGCCTGTTTTCGTCGTTCCTCCCATCTCGTCTATCATAATTTTGTTTCTGGTTAAAGTCCTGACGTTTCCCTTGAAATCGCCTGTTAGCTGGGTTTCTATTATATCCATCTGTTCGTACATGGTTTACTGGCTGTTGATTGTCGTGTGGTTGATCCTTGTTCCTCTCATTCCAATCCTCGGGTCTTCTTCGACTCCTGCGATAATAATTTTCCCGATCAAAACCTTCTAAGAGAGCCTTCATACATCCAATCCTTTTTATTTGTCCACTTCGACGAGCACGCACAATATCTTCTCCAAAATTATACAATTTTTCTATGAGACACTCTTCAGGGATTTTAGGTTCTAAATGTCGGGCTACCCAGACTTCACACAAAAAATAGGCAGTTAGTGTCTCTCCTCTTCCCGCATCATATCTGCCAGTGCTCAGATTGTCCCTAACAATAATCTGTATGTACTCCGACTAATACTTTACTTTAAAATTTTGTTTAAATTCATTGTAATTGATGACTTCATTCCTTACCGCCTTCCACCAGTTATCATTAATATTTCTAAAACTGTCATCGAGAAGATTCTTTATCATTTGACAACGACTTTCTTTAGTTCTATTCAAACATTCATCTAGCCTCTCCAGAAATTCTAGAAGGTTCTGACGATATTCTCTAAAATTTAATACTTCTTTATTTTATCCTATAATTGTAGGTACATAGCTTATTGGTATATGTTTTAGTACAGTACCTCTATCTCTTCCTTAAGATTTATTATATCGTTCTTTTGGATTTCTTCTATTTTCTCCCTGTTGTCGGTAACTTGATTTTGTACCTGTACTACCTTGGTTTCTACCTGATTGTATCGTTCATCTACTTTATTCTGTAGTATCTCGAATTGTTCCTGAGTGCCTTTTTGAAGTATTCCAATACTTATTTTACTATTATCTTCCACTTCAATTATTTTATTTATTACCTCTTCGCGTAATTGAACTAAATTTTCATCAGTTTCTCAACCTTCTGGTTGGTTTCAGTGATTCTATTCATTATTTCTTCTCTATACTCTTCTAATTGTTGTTTCAATTCCTCTTTATTCTTCTCACTCCCTTCTTTCAACAGTCGTTTTAATTCTTCGTTACTTTGTTTAATATCCTCCTTCAACTGTTGTTGAAATGTTTCATTATTGCTTTCAATTTCTTTATTTAATTCCTCATGATCTTCTCTCATTTCTTTCTTTAATTCTTCATTATTTTGTTTTAATAAGGTTTAATTATCTACTCTCATTTGTTTAAACCCTTTTTGGTTACTATCCACTTTCCTGTTAAGTGTTTCGATATTCTTTTCAATATCCTCGTTCATTTGTTTCTTTAATTCCTCATTATCTTGTTTTAATAATGTTTCATTATCTACTTTCATTTGTTTAAACTCTTCTTGGTTACTATCCATTTTCTTGTCCATTTTTTCAATATCATATTTCATTTGTTCTTTAATTCCTCATTATTTAGTTTTAATAATGTTTCATTATCTTTCCTTATTTGTTTCTTTAATTCCTCAATATTTTTTTTAATAATGTTTCATTATCCTTTCTTGAGTTTTCGTTTAATGATTCTATCTTTTTATTTAATTCTTCCTTGTCTTTATCCCTTTTCTTATCCCCCTCCTTACTGTTTTTTCAACGCTTCTTTTAACATTTCCTTTAGGTTATTTATGTTGATACCTTCGGTTGTTTTGTTCGGTTCTATTTTGTCCCCTTGGGCATCTCTTACCACCGTTTCCCTTACTTCAGTCACTGTGACTGGTGTATCCTTTACCATTACTTCCACTTCTTCAACTGTTGTTACTTCCTTGTCTTCCATATTTAACTCTATTTCTTCTCCCTCAATACGTTTACGTGACGTTGGTCTCCTCCTTGACATTTCTGTTGTTTGACCGTAGCCGCCACTAGAGTAGAAATTGCTGTAAATCTCACAATAAGAATACAAAATTATTCTACCTCTAGCCTCACTAGTTGGGCTCCAATTTGTAACGAGAAGCCTCTGTTATTTTCAATCTTTATCTCATGCCTCACTGTTGGGATCGCCAATTTGTAACGAGAAGACTCTGTATGGTCTTAATAAATACTTTGTTAGTATTTTAAGGATGAGTATGTTGTCAGGGTAATATTCTTTGAGCGCCAATTTGCAATCAATGGTTGCAAATAAAATGTATTTGTAAATTAGTAAGTATTACTTTATAATATCATAAAGGTTTCTTTTTTAGCTATAATTCAATCTCTTTTTTTTTCTTTTATTTAATAGACAATTGTGATGACTGAAGCTCAGCAAAGCAGATTCAAATCGGCGGGCATACTTTCTGGTCGGGAGTGTTTGCAACTTAAGCTAGTTGATGAAGCAAATTAACAGTTACTGATAAGGTGATTTTAATATCATACACATTTATGTATTGTCACCGGACAAAAGGCTTGCCGCATGACAAATGTCGCCAATCGTACACTCTAATGTTTATGGTGGCCCTAAAAAGGACCTTGCGGCGAGAAGTCTGATGTTGGTCGTGCCGCGCTAAGATGTTCGGCGACTGCGCCCGCTGTTCGTGGCGTACTGCAGTCCTCTTCTTCCGGCATCGGTTGTAGAGTCGGCTGCCGGCCCAGCGAAATCCATCGCTGGCGCGGAACTGGAGGGCGAAGACGCCAGAACGCCGGTTCTATTCTTCGGCCGTTCCTTCCGGCTGACTCCGTGCCGATGTCGTCCGAGAGAGGAGGGGAGGTGAAGTGCGTCCGTTGGCGTGGCGATGAAGTGCGCAAAATTTTCTGCCGGCCCGGGTTTTATTAACCAACCGGGATCGCTGATTCGCTAGCTCCGAACACGCAGTTAGTCACGTCTCGGCGGCTGCTGATGCCGGATTGGCTCGTTGGTCACGTCTCGGCCACTGGTAACGGAGTGCAGATGTTCGCATACCGCTGCCGTCACAGTGTCCATTAAATAAAGAAACGAAAACCTTTTATCTGTAGTTATTAAACTCAAATCCTTTATTATCTTCTTTAAATTGTTTTAAAAGGCAAGTATAAATATTAACAAAGTCTGACCGGCTGTTCTTTAATATGCTCAGAACGGCAGTAGTAACTCTTCATGTCCCAGGGACCATACATTTGCTTTATTTTGTACAATTACTAAATAAAATACAAATAGTATGTTTTTACATTAAGTCCTTTTGACTACGATATAGCTCTGGTCACTGTACTGGGGGGTGCAAAGTAGCAGTACCTCCTAGTTGGTGCACCCTGGGTAACGCTAAATCTGCTACGGCGAACATACGCCTACACGATCCTCCCAAAACATGACTGGAAGAGCTAAGAGGAAAACCAGCCCTTCTCAGGGCTTCGACGATGGCCTCCGAATATTATTTTGGAATGCGTTAGGCCTGAACACCTCAAAATTTTGTGAGTTCACGACTCAAGTTTTAACGTTTGACGCAGATGTTTTCATCTTAGTTGAAGCCGGAGCTTCTACGGACTCCATTGATTGTTTTAATGTGACGAATTACACAAATTATGTTTTACCTCGAGCAAGACAAGTGGCATCAGGCATCATAGTGGGAGTAAAGAGCACAATGGCATGTGAGTTCGCCGTTTTACACACCATGACACAAACAGATAAACATGAAGCTGTCAATATCAAAGTGTGAAATAATGGACACCTGTTTAAGATCACTGGAATATACAACCCGCCAAATAAAAAGATCTGTACAGACGACATAGCAGACGCATCCCGCCACCGAAACATCATCGTCATTGGAGATTTTAATGCGCATTCCCCTCGATGGGGATACTCGGACACTAATGCTCCTGGCCACGCTATTGAAAACCTGATTGATACGACTAACCTGATCCACCTCCTGACTGAACCAACCTTCTTACCATTCGCTGGACACAACAGCACCCCCGATTTGGCGATAGTTCAAGCCAATCTCGTAAGCAGATCCAATATATCCCTTAAGGAAGCTATTGGAGGATGTGGACACCGAACCCTAGCGCTAAGCATAAGGACCAAACAGAAGAACCCCATTGAGCCTCGCTTACACCAATGGAATTTCAAAAAGGCGAACTGGCCGAAGTTCAGTCTATTCTCCAACCAAATACTCACCCCTTGTATCATCACCGATAATCCTGATCAATCAACTGACAGATTTATTGAGGGTATCCTAGAAACTGCTAAGAAAAGCATACCTCGAGGAAGTGTTAAAAAATATAAACCCTTTTGGAATGCGACTCTCACCGCTCTCCAGAAGGAAAGGAACAAGGCGAGAAAGAGAGCTGAGAGAACGAAGCTACTAAAAGACTGTGCTGAATTAAGAAGGAAGCAAGCAGCTCTCACTCGGGCCATCATCCAAGCCAAGGAAAGTATATACAGGAACTTTGTCGCCAAACTAGATTTCAGAAGGGACGGCACCAAAGCCCACAATTTCCTATCAAGCTTAAATAATGATAGGAAGAGGCAAGCATGGGAACCCATGAAAGTGAATGACAAGCTCCTCACCAGTCCAGTGCATGTAGCCAACAGCCTTTGCAAATTCTATGCCTCAGTTAGCTCCCTGAAAGTCAGCGGTCCTGAACGAAAAAGTGTGCAAATGAGCCAAACAACAAGCGTAGCAACTGAAGAAGAGCACTGCTCTATGATTGCCCGTTTCTCTATACAAGAGTTAGAAATAGCTTTAAGGGATTTAAAAAATGGCAAGTCTGCTGGACCTGAAAATATTTTCCCAGATTTCCTAAAGAACCTTGGGACCACTGCTAAACTATGTTTCCTGAAACTTATCAACCTAACATGGGACAAGCGGATTCCTCACCAATGGAAAAAAGCTGAGATAATCCCCATCTTTAAAAAAGGAAAACCTCGAAGCAGCCTGAGCAGCTACAGGCCTATTTCACTAACCAGCGTGTGCTGTAAAATAGCGGAAAAGATGGTGGAACGCAGACTAAGAACTTTCCTAGAGTCAAGTGATGCAATCAGCAATGCTCAGGCGGGATTCCGTCAACATCGATCTACAATAGACCAAATAGTTAAATTCACTCAGGCGGTTAAAGACGGCTTCCATCGAAAACAATCGACACTGGCTGTGTTGATCGATTTCAAGGCTGCGTACGACAAAGTTTGGCGCGCACTACTTCTATACAAACTCAGAGAGCTCGGAGTGAAGAACAACATGCTCACATGGATAAAAAACTTTCTAACCGAACGCTACATCAGAACTAAATTCGTTAATACCACTTCTAAGTACAAATTACAGCGACAAGGACTACCCCAAGGCGCAGTAATCAGCTGTCTGCTCTTCAACATTATGATCAATGACTTAACAACAGCGATCAATAAGATACCTGGAATATCCTGCCTTCTATACGCAGATGATGTCATCCTGTGGGCTACTACAAGCAGCACCTCCCACCTTGAATCAGTAGTCAACTCTGTTTTAAAAAACGTCGCATCATGGGCAGACAGCAACAAAATGATAATAAGTCCTGATAAAACGGGTTTTCAACTTTTTACCCTCTCTACTAAACCTCCAAAAATCGAACTTCAGTATAAAGGAACTAACCTGCCTGAAACCTCGATTGCGAAATTCCTGGGCGTCAAGCTAGACACAAAACTGACATTCAACAGCCACATCCAGGCACCGCTAGGCGGGCAGGGAAGCGCATAAGCTTATTGAAACGGCTAGCAGCGACAAAATGGGGATGTACCCAGGATGTGCTGGCAACCGCATACAAATCATACGTGAGACCCACCATGGACTACGCCAGCGAAGTAACCTCCCTTGCAAGCTCCAATAACCTGAAGAATGACGCGCTCAGAATCATCACAGGTGGCGCTTTCTCAACACCAATTCATGCGATGGAAATTCAAACCGACATAGAGCCACTCACTTCAAGAAGGGAGAAATTTACACTCAAGTTCTGGGAAAGATCTAGACGAGTTGACCACAAACACTGGAATGGTTTTACGCCAGCAAACCATAGATTAAAAACACAAACTACCCCTATCTAATGGGATGAGACACTCAGAGACAAATACAAGGTCAATACGGGAAACCCTGCACCCCTGCAAGTATACAACACTGTTTTGATGCAACGCCAGTGATAAGACTAACTCTGATTGACCAGTCAGCACCAAAATACCTTACAGATACACATGAACTCAAAAAATCCGCTATAGAAACAATCCACACCCTCTATCCTGAAAAGGAATGGTTACATATTTTTACTGACGGATCAATGTTACCCAACCGTGGAACTGGTGCCGGAGCATATTCTCAAATTTTCCAAATAAGCTGTGCTGTGGGACTGCACTCCAGCAACTACGACGGCGAAGTCAAAGCTATCCAAATGGCCGCAGAACAACTAGCTAAATACCAAAGTATCCAACTAAAGCGAGTCGTCTTCTTTATCGATTCTCAAGCCGCCATTGTCGCACTAGCTGGAAACAGTCCCACGGACTGCATCTTGACGCTCCGTACACGTGAAGTTCTTGCTACCCTCATACATGGCAACTGGGTTGTCCACCTACAATGGATCCCCAGCCATGTTGGAGTTAACGGAAATGAAGAAGCGGACAAGCTTGCAAAAAATGGATCGCCAATGCAGCAACCTCATGCCCCTGCTAGCCTATCATCGGCGAAATATCAGATTGAAATGGCCGTAAAGAACTACGTGAAACAAATACATACAGAAGCCAGCAGAGGCAAAAAGTGGGAGTCACTTCTTAAAAAACAAATTTCACGAACCCTCAAGTGATCGACCGCGGTCGCGGAGTTCAGACTATGCACTGGCCACGACTACCTCCAAGCCCATTTACACCGACTCGGCCTGGTGAATTCCAACATCTGCCCGCTGTGCAATGGAGGAATGATGGATGGACAACACCTACCTGTCTGTCCTGAACTGGCGAACCTGCAACCGCGAACTTTGCCCTGTCTGTACTGGGAGGCTCGCCGCCGAATGGCTGAACTGCCGAGAGCGGGGATTGGATAAAGTAAAGTAAGTACTACGACATAAACGAAAGATGTGTTAGGAAAAGTACCAAAATACAGGGGATTACAATAAACTACAGGATGTCTTAACAAGGTTATAATAATAGTTTTACAATGTTCAGTGTCTAGGTTATGTTGATTTAAGGGTTTTTAAGGTCTAGTTCAGGGTGGGGAGAGGGGTGAAGGGTTGGTTTTCACATATTTCCTGTCTATTCCCGATCTGACGATGAGCTGTGAAGCTTGAAAGCGCTAATCGGAATAATTTTTATATAGTGGTGTGCAACAGTGATCATTCTGATTTTAATTATTTATCCCAAAATTATTTATTATTAGTTCTTCTTGTACTCTTCACTTTATTAACACTATTGGATACAATTGTAATAATATGACTTAACCTGACCTGGTTTATTCTAATTTTAATATAAATTCTTATTCCAAACCCTTAACTACCTAACCTTAACATGCCTAGTTTTACAAATCTCTATTATTATTATTTTGGTACTTTCCTATTAATAATAACATTTGTGTTATTAATATTACTTACATATAATATTAATCAATTCAGCCAAATTAATTTCTAATAACTATTAGTAACAGATGACAATTCTTCTTAACTTTCTGTATACAATACAGTTTATATAAATACAACAAAACACTGAAAGTAATTTCCAAAACATGGTCCTCCTTACTTATTAACGTTAATAGTTAACATAACTATCATTCATATTCCATTAACTTTATTAAACATAATTATTAGAACCTTAGTTAACTTTAAGTACATAATAAAAGAAATAAATAGTATTTAACTAAATAGTTAAATAATTAGTTCTTGACACATAAACTATCATGTTTCTTGGTACTTTTGTGAATTATAAACATATTTTATTCATGTAATTACACATCAAGCTGATGGGTAAAATATCACGTAACATAATACCACCTAGAAAACGGGTTATTTCAGTAATAAACTGATTACTTAAATAAGCTGATTGATCCTACAAGTGCTTCTCTCAACTTTCATAATATTTTTTGATCTCACCTTGATTGTATACCCCCTTTACTTTACTATTTGCTGTACTGGTTAATTCATAAGTATTATTACCTTTATCCTTGGTTATCCTATACGGTCCGATATATACCAATAATAACTTTTTAGCTATTCCTTCGGCCGAACTTGGAAAATGCCTGTATTAGAGTAACACCTTTTCTCCCACATTTTATTTTAAAATCTTCTTTTCATTCTTTTCTTCCTCATGGTTTCAGGTATTGGGTTGTGATGAGTTTTCCTAAGTTGTGTTTTTATATAATAATTTACAAATAACTTCTTTTTCTTCTTGGGCGAATCTACAAAAATATATTAATTTTTTTTCATCTTCTTTACATAAGTGGTTACCAACTGATTTTTGCTTTCTTCTGGGGTATCTCCTGTTCCTGTTGATTCCTTAAATGGGGTTATCAATTCCTCCCTAACTTTAAATGGCACGGTGAACGCATATCGGCTGTGAGTGGCACTATTCTAACCTATTCCTCAACCGACCATTCACCCCGTGCATGGTACAGTACACGTTGCCCCTGCCCATCATAATAATTATTGAGTGGCGCTGTAGCTTTCTACACTCTTACAAAATGGTAACGCTTGCGTTACTTTAAATACCCTCGGAAACATGTTGCTTACTTAACTCTTCTCATCATTATTATTTGCATCCCAGCAGCTCCCATCACTTTTATATGACTTATTTTCTGTTTTGGTAAAATCCTTTGCATATATCTTCCCTTCCATTTAATTTTATTTCGTTGTTAATTGATTAATTGGCCACTATGTTATTCGTCTCTTTTTCAATCCCCTTTTTAGCAGTTACAACTATAGTTATTGTTACTCTATTTATTTACAGACATCAATTCTTCTTCTGCAAGTTCATGCTTTAATTTATTGTTTTAAGTACGGTACTTATTTTCTTTACTCATTATTATCCCCTTATTATCATTTTTAACCTTTATATCCTTTTCCAAAACCAGTATTGCTGGGCTATTTTTTTTATGTTTATTTTAATTTATTATTTGTCATTACATTTATCATTATTTTTCATTCTCATTTCTCAATAGTTTGCCTTGTCGGTAATCATAAAATCAATCCTTTTTCTCAATAGTTTGTTCAAAATTAGTTTAACCGTTTTCGGTATCTGTCACCATCCGGATTGCCCCGCTATTATGTTTTTCCCGTGGATTCTGTCGGTTAAACTCGTCAACAAATCTCGCTATGGGATTGCCCCATTGTGGATCACTCCCATACATTTCAATTAGTCGTATGTATATCGTCTTTCATCTTCATTGCTGGGACCAGGATCATGTTCTTGTTTTTCACGACGGTTAACTCGTTTCCTGCGATAATAATTTTCCCGATCAAAACCTTCTAAGAGAGCCTTCATACCTCCAATCCTTTTTATTTGTCCACTTCGACGAGCACGCACAATATCTTCTCCAAAATTATACGACAAATTTTCTATGAGACACTCTTCAGGGATTTTAGGTTCTAAATGTTGGGCTACCCAGACTTCACACAAAAAATAGGCAGTTAGTGTCTCTCCTCTTCCCGCATCATATCTGCCAGTGCTCAGATTGTCCCTAACAATAATCTGTATGTACTCCGACTAATACTTTACTTTAAAATTTTGTTTAAATTCATTGTAATTGATGACTTCATTCCTTACCGCCTTCCACCAGTTATCATTAATATTTTTAAAACTGTCATAGAGAAGATTCTTTATCATTTGACAACCACTTTCTTTAGTTCTATTCAAACATTCTTCTAGCCTCTCCAGAAATTCTAGAGGGTTCTAACGATATTCTCTAAAATTTAATACTTCTTTATTTTCTCCTATAATTGTAGGTACATAGCTTATTGGTATATGTTTTAGTACAGTACCTCTATCTCTTCCTTAAGATTTATTATATCGTTCTTTTGGATTTCTTCTATTTTCTCCCTGTTGTCGGTAACTTGATTTTGTACCTGTACTACCTTGATTTCTACCTTATTGTATCGTTCATTTACTTTATTCTGTAGTATCTCGAATTGTTCCTGAGTATCTTTTTGAAGTATTCCAATACTTATTTTACTATTATCTTCCAGTTCAATAATTTTATTTATTACCTCTTCGCGTAATTGAACTAAATTTTCATTAGTTTTCTCAACCTTCTGGTTGGTTTCAGTGATTCTATTCATTATTTCTTCTCTATACTCTTCTAATTGTTGTTTCAATTACTCCTTATTCTTCTCACTCTCTTCCTTCAAAAGTCGTTTTAATTCTTCGTTACTTTGCTTAATATCCTCCTTCAACTGTTGTTGTAATGTTACATTATTGCTTTCAATTTCTTTATTTAATTCCTCATCATCTTCTCTCATTTGTTTCTTTAATTCCTCATTATTTTGTTTTAATAAGGTTTAATTATCTACTCTCATTTGTTTAAATTCTTCTTGGTTACTATCCATTTTCTTGTCCATTTTTTCAATATCACCCTTCATTTTTCTTTAATTCCTCATTATTTTGTTTTAATAATGTTTCATTAACTTGTCTCATTTGTTTCTTTAATTCCTCATTATTTTTTTTAATAATGTTTCATTATCCTTTCTTGAGTTTTCGTTTAATGATTCTATCTTTTTATTTAATTCTTCCTTGCCTTCATCCCTTTTCTTATTCTCCTCCTTACTGTTTTTTCAACGCTTCTTTTAACATTTCCTTTACGTTATTTATGTTGATACCTTCGGTTGTTTTGTTCGGTTTAATTTGTCCCCTGTTGATTCCTTAATTGGGGTTATCAATTCCTCCCTAACTTTAAATGGCACGGTGAATGCATATCGGCTGTGAGTGACACTATTCTAACCTATTCCTCAACAGACCATTCACCCAGTGCATGGTTCAGTATACGTTGGCCCTGCCCATGATAATAATTATTGAGTGGCGCCGTAGCTTTCTACACTCTTACAAAATGGTAACTCTTGCGTTACTTTAAATACCCTCGGAATCATGTTGTTTTCTTAACTCTTCTCATCATTATTATTTGCATCCCAGCAGCTCCCATCACTTTTATATGACTTATTTTCAGTTTTGGCAAAATCCTTTGTATATATCTTCTCTTCCATTTAATTTTATTTCGTTGTTAATTGATTCATTGGCCACTATGTTTTTCATCTCATTTTCAATACCCATTTTAGCAGTTACAATTATAGTTATTGTTGCTCTATTTATTTACAGACATAAATTCTTCTTCTGCAAGTTCATGCTTTCATTTATTTGTTTTAAGTACGGTACTTATTTTCTTTACTCATTATTATCCTCTTATTATCATTCTTATCCGTTATATTCTTTTCCAACCAGCATTGGTGGGTTACTTTTTTTTATGTTTCCTTTAATTTATTATTTGTCATTACATTTATCATTACTTTTCCTTCTAATTCTCAAATAGTTTGCTTTGTCGGCAATCATAAAATCAATCCTTTTTTTCAATAGTTTGTTCGAAATTGGTTTAACCGTTTTCGGTATCTGTCACAATCCGGATTGCTCCGCTATTATGTTTTTCCCGTGGATTCTGTCGGTTATACTCGTCAACAAATCTCGCTATGGGATTGCCCCATTGTGGATCACTCCCATACATTTCAATGTAGTCGTATGTGTATCGTCTTTCATCTTCATTGATGGGACCAGGATCATGTTTTTGTTTTTCACGACGGTTAACTCGTTTGTCCACCTTTCTTTGTCGCTGGTCATCGTGTCTCCTCGAATCCCTCTCCTCAGCCATTATGTAGTTTACTTGGCTCGATTGGTTCCCTGGTTGTGACTTGGTGAATTTCCAGAACGTATGTCCGTATTTCTATCCCCACTTCTGGACCTCCGATTATTCATTATGATCATTCCATTGTCGCCTGTTGTCGTCGTTTCTCTCATCTCGTCTATCATAATTTTGTTTCTGGTTAAAGTCCTGACGTTTCCCTTGAAATCGCCTGTTAGCTGGGTTTCTATTATATCCATCTGTTCGTACATGGTTTACTGGCTGTTGATTGTCGTGTGGTTGAACCTTGTTCCTCTCATTTCAATCCTCGGTCTTCTTCGATTCCTGCGATAATAATTTTCCCGATCAAAACCTTCTAAGAAAGCCTCCATCCCTCCAATCGTTTTTATTTGTCCACATCGACGAGCACGCACAATATCTTCTCCAAAATGATACGACAATTTTGCTATGAGACACTCTTCAGGGATTTTAGGTTCTAAATGTCGGGGTACCCCGACTTCATACAAAAAATAGGCAGTTAGTGTCTCTCCTCTTCCCGCACCATATCGGCCAATGCTCAGATTGTCCCTAACAATAATCTGTATGTACTCCGACTAATACTTTACTTTAAATTTTGTTTAAATTCAATGTAATTGTTGACTTCATTCCTTACCGCCTTCCACCAGTTACCATTAATATTTTTAAAACTGTCATCGAGAAGATTATTTATCATTTGACAACGACTTCCTTTAGTACTTTTCAAACATTCTTCTAGCCTCTCCAGAAATTGTAGAGGGTTCTGACGATATTCTCTAAAATTGATTACTTCTTTATTTTCTCCTATAATTGTAGGCACATAGCTTATTGGTCTATGTTTTAGTACAGTACCTCTATCTCTTCCTTAAGATTTATTATATCCTTCTGTTGGATTTCTTCTATTTTCTCCCTGTTGTCGGTAACTAGATTTTGTACCTGTACTGCCTTGGTTTCCACCTGATTGTATCGTTCATCTACTTTGTTCTGTAGTATCTCGAATTGTTCCCGAGTACCTTTTTGAAGTATTCCAATACTTATTTTACTATTATCTTCCACTTCAATAACTTTATTTATTACCTCTTGGCGTAGTTGAACTAAATTTTCATCAGTTTCTCAACCTTCTGGTTGGTTTCAGTGATTCTATTCATTATTTCTTCTCTATACACGTCTAATTGTTGTTTCAATTACCCTTTATTCTTCTCACTCTCTTCCTTCAACAGTCCTTTTAATTCTTCGTTACTTTGTTTAATATCCTGTTTCAACTGTTGTTGTAATGTTTCATTATTGCTTTCAATTTCTTTATTTTATACCTCATGATCTTCTCTCATTTCTTTCTTTAATTCTTCATTATTTGGTTTTAATAAGGTTTAATTATCTACTCTCATTTGTTTAAACTCTTCTTGGTTACTATCCATTTTCTTGTCCATTTTTTCAATATCACCCTTCATTTGTTCTTTAATTCCTCATTATTTTGTTTTAATAAAGTTTCATTATCTTTCCTCATTTGTTTCTTTAATTCCTCATTATTTTTTTTAATAAGGTTTCATTATCTTTCTTGAGTTTTCGTTTAATGATTCTATCTTTTTATTTAATTCTTCCTTGTCTTTATCCCTTTTCTTATTCTCCTCCTTACTGTTTTTTCAACGCTTCTTTTACATTTCCTTTAGGTTATTTATGTTGATACCTTCGGTTGTTTTGTTCGGTTCTATTTTGTCCCCTTGGGCATCTCTTACCACCGTTTCCCTTTCTTTAGTCAGTGTGACTGGTGTATCCTTTACCATTACTTCCACTTCTTCAACTGTTGTTACTTCCTTGTCTTCCATATTTAATTCTATTTCTTCTCCCTCCATACGTTTACGTGACGTTGCTCTCCTCCTTGACATTTCTGTTGTTTGACCGTAGCCGCCACTAGAGTAGAAATTGCTGTAAATCTCACAATAAGAATACAAAATTATTCTACCTCTAGCCTCACTAGTTGGGCTCTAATTTGTAACGAGCAGCCTCTGTTATTTTCAATCTTTATCTCATGCCTCACTTTTGGGATCGCCAATTTGTAACGAGAAGACTCTGTATGGTCTTAATAAATACTTTGTTAGTATTTTAAGGATGAGTATGTTGTCAGGGTAATATTCGTTGAGCGCCAATTTGCAATCAATGGTTGCAAATAAAATGTATTTGTAAATTAGTAAGTATTACTTTATAATATCATAAGGTTTTCTTTTTTAGCTTTAATTCAATCTCTTTTTTTTCTTTATTTAATAGACAATTGTGATGACTGAAGCTCAGCAAAGCAGATTCAAATCGGCTGGCATACTTCCTGGTTGGAAGTGTTTGCAACTTAAGAAAGTTGATGAAGCAAATTAACAGTTTCTGATAAGGTGATTGTAATATCATACACAGTTATGTATTGTCACCGGACAAAAGGCTTGCCGCATGACAAATGGCGCCAGTCGTACACTCTAATGTTTATGGTGGCCCCAAAAAGGACCTTGCGGCGAGAAGTCTGATGTTGGTCGTGCCGCGCTAAGATGTTCGGCGGCTGCGCCCGCTGTTCGTGGCGTACTGCAGTCCTCTTCTTCCGGCACCGGTTGTAGAGTCGGCTGCCGGCCCAGCGAAATCCATCGCTGGCGCGGAACTGGAGGGCGAAGACGCAAGAACGCCGGTTCTATTCTTCGGCCGTTCCTTCCTGCTGACTCCGCGCCGATGTCGTCCGTGAGAGGAGAGGAGGTGAAGTGCGTCCGTTGGCGTGGCGATGAAGAGTGCGCAAAATTTTCTGCCGGCCCGGGTTTTATTTACCAACCGAGATCGCTGATTCGCTAGCTCCGAACACGCAGTTGGTCAAGTCTCGGCGGGTGCTGATGCCGGATTGGCTCGCTCCGAGCACGTAGTTGGTCACGTCTCGGCCGCTGGTAACGGAGAGCAGATTTTCGCATACCGCTGCCGTCACAGTATCCATTAAATAAAGAAACGAAAACCTTTTATCTGTAGTTATTAAACTCAAATCCTTTATTATCTTCTTTAAATTGTTTTAAAAGGCAAGTACAGTTATCAACAAAGTCTGACCGGCTGTACTTTAATATGCTCAGAACGGCAGTAGTAACTCTTCATATCCCAGGGACCATACATTTGCTTAATTTTGTACAATTACTAAATACAATACAAATAGTATGTTTTTACATTAAGTCCTTTTCACTACGATATAAACGACAGATGTGTTAGGAAAAGTACCAAAATTAATGGGATTACAATAAATTACAGAATGTCTTAACAAAGTTATAATAATAGTTTTACAATGTTCAGTGTCTAGGTTATGTTGATTTAAGAGTTTTAAGGTCTAGTTCACTTTAGATGATAGTATTGCTCTATACTAATAGTTTAAAAAAAAAAAAAAAAAAATTATTCATTGATTATTTTCACAGTGAAAGTTCAAAATTGTTTTAATTAAAAGTGTCAACTTTTTGAAGTGTGGCCTAGGCCTTGAAGAAAATTGTTCAGTTTAGTTATTTATCAAAAAATACTTCTTTTCCTGGATAGGTTGATGGTATTTCTTCATAGATTCCTTGGTTTTCTTCTTTAGAATGATGCTGTACTTCTTTTTTCTATTTATTTTTATTTAGTATATTATTTAACTTTCCTTTAAGTTCCCAGATATAAAATTTACAATATCTTAGATTAGTCACTCTTCTTTTAATATCAACCTTTATCGTTTAGATCCAATAATGCACTCCCTTTATTTAATTTATAACATCTCAGATGCTAAGGTCTATCTCAGCTTTTATTGGTGTGATTTCTAACATTTTATGTTACTATGGTGCTATCTGAGCCTAAACATAAACAAACTTATAATATTTTACCTTCCATTTTCTTTAAATTGTCATAACTTTTTCATATGATCTTTGCTCTTCAATTTATTAGTATATTTGAGTTTGTGATGGAACACAGATTATTTTGAAACCACTTTTGATTAACTTTTATTACATACTTCTTGACTTACCATTTTACACTCATAATTATTTGTCCCAAAATTATTTATTATTAGTTCTTGTTGTACTCTTCACTTTATTAACACTATTGGACACAATTAGTAATAATATAAATTAACCTGACCTGCTTTATTCTAATTTTAATATAAATTCTTATTCCAAGCCCTTAACTACCTAACCTTAACATGCCTAGTCTTACAAATCTCTATTATTATTATTTTGGTACTTTCCTATTAATAATAACATTTGTGTTATTAATATTACTACATATAATATTAATCAATACAGCCAAACTAATTACTAATAACTATTAGTAACAGATGACAATTTTTCTTAACTTTCTGTATACAATACAGTTTTTATAAATACAACAAAACACTGTAAGTAATTTCCAAAACATGGTCCTCCTTACTTATTAACGTTAATAGTTAACATAACTATCATTCATATTCCATTAACTTTATTAAACATAATTATTACAACCTTAGTTAACCTTAAGTAAACAATAAAAGAAATAAATAGTATTTAACTAAATAGTTAAGATGTAATTTATTCATGTAATTACACATCAAGCTGATGGTTAAAAGCTCACGTAACATAATACCCCCCCAGAAAACGGGTTATTTCAGTAATAAACTGATTACTTAAATAAGCTGATTGATCCTACAAGTGCTTCTCTCAACTTTCATAATATTTTTTGATCTCAGCTTGATTGTATACCTCCATTACTTTACTAGTTGCTGTGCTGGTTAATTCATGAATATTATTACCTTTATCCATGGTTATCCTATACGGTCCGGTATATAGCCATAATAACGTTTTAGCTATTCCTTCCGCCGAACTTGGAAAATGCCTTTTTTTAGTAACACCTTTTCTCCCACATTGTATTTTAAAATCTTCTTTTCATTTTTTTCTTCCTCATGGTTTCAGTTATTGGGTTGTGATAAGTTTTCCTAAGTTGTGTTATTATATAATAATTTACAAATAACTTCTTTTTCTTCTAGGGCGAATCTACGAAAATATATTAATTTTTCTTGATCTTCTTTATATAGGTGGTTACCGAGTGATTTTTTTTTTTTTTTGGTGTTTCTCCTGTTCCTGTTGATTCCTTAATTGGGGTTATCAATTCCTCCCTAACTTTAAATGTCACGGTGAATGCATATCGGCTGTGAGTGGCACTATTCTAACCTATTCCTCACCCGACCATTCACCCCGTGCATGGTACAGTTCACGTTGGCCCCTGCCCATCATAATAATTATTGAGTGGCGCTGTAGCTTTCTACACTCTTACAATATAGTAACTCTTGCGTTACTTTAAACACCCTCGGAATCATTTTGCTTTTTTAACTCTTCACATCATTATTATTTGCATCCCAGCAGCTCCTCTTACTTTTATATGACTTATTTTCAGTTTTGGCAAAATCCTTTGTATATTTCTTCGCTTCCATTTAATTTTATTTCGTTGTTAATTGATTCATTGCCCAATATGTTATTCGTCTTCTTTTTCAATACCCCTTTTTAGCAGTTACAACTATAGTTATTGTTACTCTATTTATTTACAGACATCAATTCTTCTTCCACAAGTTCAAGCTTTCATTTATTTGTTTTAAGTACGGTACTTATTTTCTTTACTCATTATTATCCTATTATTATCATTCTTAACCGTTATATTCTTTTCCAAATCCAGTATTGGTGGGCTGTTTTTTTTATGTTTTCTTTAACTTTTATTTGTCATTACATTCATCATTATTTTTCCTTCTCATTTCTCAAATAGTTTGCCTTGTCGGTAATCATAAAATCAATCCTTTTTCTCAATAGTTTGATCGAAATTATTTTAACCGTTTTCGGTATCTGTCATAATCCGGATTGATCCACTATTATGTTTATCCCGTGGATTCTGTCGGTTAAACTCGTCAACTAATCTCGCTATGGGATTGCCCCATTGTGGATCACTCCCATACATTTCAATGTTGTCGTATGTATATCGTTTTTCATCTTCATTGCTGGGACCAGGATCATGTTCTTGTTTTTCACGACGGTTAACTCGTTTGTCCACCTTTCTTTGTCGCTGGTCATCGTGTCTCCTCGAATCCCTTTCCTCAGCCATTATATAGTTTACTTGGCTTGATTGGTTCGCTGGTTGTGACTTGGTGGATTTCCAGAAGGTATGTCCCTATTTCTATCCCCACTTCTGGACCTCCGATTTTCATTATGATCATTCCATTGTCGCCTGTTGTCGTCGTTTCTCCCATCTCGTCTATCATAATTTTCTTCCTGGTTAAAGTCCTGACGTCTTCCTTGAAATCGACTGTTAGCTGGGTTTCTATTATATCCATCTGTTCGTACATGGTTTACTGGCTGTTGATTGTCGTGTGGTTGATACTCGTTCCTCTCATTCCAATCCTCGGGTATTCTTCGACTTCTGCGGTAATAATTTTCCTGATCAAAACCTTCTAAGAGAGCCTCCGTCCCTCCAATCATTTTTATTTGTACACTTCGACGAGCACGCACAATATCTTCTCCAAAATGATACAACAATTTTGCTGTGAGACACTCTTCAGGGATTTTAGGTTCTAAATGTCGGGCTACCCAGACTTCACCCAAAAAATAGGCAGTTAGTGTCTGTCCTCTTCCCGCATCATATCTGCCAGTTCTCAAATTGTCCCTAACAATATTCTGTATGTACTCCGACTAATACTTTACTTTAAAAATTTGTTTAATTCATTGTAATTGTTGACTTCATTCCTTACCGCCTTCCACCAGTTATCATTAATATTTTTAAAACTGTCATTGAGAAGATTCTTTATCATTTGACAACGACTTTCTTTAGTTCTATTCAAACATTCTTCTAGCCTCTCCAGAAATTCTAGAGGGTTCTGACGATATTCTCTAAAATTTATTACTTCTTTATTTTCTCCTATAATTGTAGGTACATAGCTTATTGGTATATGTTTTAGTACAGTATCTCGACCTCTTCCTTAAGATTTACTATATCCTTCTGTTGGATTTCTTCTATTTTCTCCCTGTTGTCGGTAACTTGACATTGTCCCTGTACTACCTTGGTTTCTACCTGATTGTATCGTTCATCTACTTTATTCTGTGTATCTCGAATTGTTCCTGGGTACGTTTTTGAAGTATTCCAATACTTGTTTTACTATTATCTTTTCCACTTCAATAATTTTATTTATTACCGCTTCACGTAATTGAACTAAATTTTCATCAGTTTTCTCAACCTTCTGGTTGGTTTCAGTGATTCTATTCATTATTTCTTCTCTATACTCTTCTAATTGTTGTTTCCATTCCTCTTTATTCTTCTCTCTCTCTTCTTTCAACAGTCCTCTTAATTCTTCGTTACTTTGTTTTAATATCCTCCTTCAACTGTTGTTGTAATGTTTCATTATTGCTTTCAAATTTTTTATTTAATTCCTCATGATTTTCTCTCATTTGTTTCTTTAATTCCTCATTAATTTGTTTTAATAATGTTTCATTATCTACTCTCATTTGCTTAAACTCTTCTTGGTTACTATCAATTTTCTGCTCCATTTTTTCAATATCCTCCTTCATTTGTTTCTTTAATTCCTCATTATTTTGCTTTAATAATGTTTCATTATCTTCCCTCATTTGTTTCTTTAATTCCTCATTATTTTTTTTAAATTATGTTTCATTATCCTTTCTTGAGTTTTCGTTTAATGATTGTAACTTTTTATTTAATTCTTCCTTGTCATTATCCCTTTCCTTATTCTCCCCCTTACTCTGTTTTTTCAACGCTTCCTGTAACATTTCCATTAGGTTATTTATGTTGATACCTTGGGTTGTTTTGTTCGGTTCTATTTTGTCCCTTGGGCATCTCTTACCACCGTTTCCCTTTCTTCTCTCACTGTTACTGGTGTATCATTTACCATTACTTCCACTTCTTCAACTGTTGTTACTTCCTTGACTTCCATATTTAATTCTATTTCTTCTCCCTCCATACGTTTACGTGACGTTGCTCTTCTCCTTGACATTTCTGTTGTTTGACCGTAGCCGCCACTAGAGTAGAAATTGCTATAAATCTCACAATAAGAATAGAAAATTATTCTACCTCTAGCCTCACTATTTGGGCTCCAATTTGTAACGAGAAACCTCTGTTATTTTCAAACTTTACCTTATGCTTCACTGTTGGGATCGCCAATTTGTAACGAGAAGCCTCTGTATGGTCTTAATAAATACTTTGTTAGTATTTTAAGGATGAGTATGTTGTCAGGGTAATATTCGTTGAGCGCCAATTTGCAATCAAAAGTTGCAAATAAAATGTATTTGTAAATTAGTAAGTATTACTTTAAAAAATAATAAAGGTTTCTTCTTTACCTATAATTCAATCACTTTTTTCTTTTATTTAATAGACAATTGTGATGACTGAAGCTCAGCGAAACAGATTCAAATCGCCTGGCATACATACTGGTTGGGAGTGTTGCCACCTTAAGCTAGTTGATGAAGCAAATTAACAGTTACTGATATGGTGATTTTAATATCATACACATTTATGTATCCATTAAATAAAGAAACGAAAACATTTTATCTGTAGTTATTAAACTCAAATCCTTTATTATCTTCTTTAAATTGTTTTAAAAGACAAATATAATTATTAACAAAGTCTGACCGGCTGTTCTTTAAATATGCTCAGAACGGAAGCAGTATTCTTCATGTCCCAGGGACCATACATTTTCTTTATTTTGTACAATTAATAAATAACATACAAATAGTATGTTTTTACATTTAGTCCTTTTGACTACGATGTAAACGATAGGTATGTTAGGAAAAGTACCAAAATACATGGGATTACAATAAATTACAGTGTGTCTTAACAAGATTATATTCATAGTTTTACAATGTTCAGTGTCTAGGTTATGTTGATTTAAGAGTTTTTAAGGTCTAGTTCACTTTTGATGATAGTATTACTCTATATTAATAGTTTGTTATAATGAAAATAATATTAGTCATTGATTATTTTCACAGTGAAAGTTCAAAATTGTTTTACTTAAAAGTGTCGACAGTGTCTTTGAGAAGTGTGGCCTAGGCCTTGAAGAAAATTGTTCAGTTTAGTTATTTATCAAAAAATACTTCTCTTCCTGGATAGGTTGATGGTATTTCTTCATAGATTCTCTGGTTTACTTATTTAGAATGATACTGTACTTCTTTCTTCTATTTATTTTTATTTAGTAGTATTATTTAACTTTTCTTTAAGTTCCCAGATATGAAATTTACAATATCTTGGATTAGTCACTCTTCTTTTAATATCAACCTTTCTCGTTTAGATCCAATAATGCACTCCCTTTATTTAATTTATAACATCTCAGTTGTTAAGGCCTATCTCAGTTTTATTGGTGTGAATTCTAACATTTTATGTTACTATGGTGCTATCTGAGCCTCTACATAAACACACTTCTAATATTTTACCTTCCATGTTCTTTAAATTGTCATAACTTTTTTATAAGATCTTTGATCTTCAATTTATTAGTATTTTGAAGTTAGTGATGGAACGCTGATTATTTGATACAACTTTTGATTATCTTGTATTACATATTTCTTGAGTTACGATTTTAAACTTTTAATTATTTGTCCCAAAATTATTTATTATTAGTTCTTGTTGTACTCTTCACTTTATTAACACTATTGGACACAATTAGTAATAATATAACATAACCTGACACGGTTTGTTCTAATTTTAATATAAATTCTTATTCCAAACCCTTAACTACCTAAGCTTAACATGCCTAGTTTACAAATCTCTATTGTTATTATTTTGGTACTTTCCTATTAATAATAACATTTGTGTTATTAATATTACTACATATAATATTAATCAATACAGCCAAACTAATTACTAATAACTATTAGTAACAGATGACAATTCTTCTTAACTTTCTGTATACAATACAGTCTTTATAAATACAACAAAACACTGTAAGTAATTTCCAAAACATGGTCCTCCTTACTTATTAACTTTAATAGTTAACATAACTATCATTCACATCCTTTAACTTTAATAAACATAATTATTAGAACGTTAGTTAACCTTAAGTAAACAATAAAAGAAATAAATAGTATTTATCTAAATAGTTAAATAATTAGTTCTTGACACAAAAACTATCATGTTTCTTGGTATTTTTGTGAATTATAAACATATTTTATTCATGTAATTACACATCAAGCTGATGGTTAAAAGCTCACGTAACATAATACCCCCCCCCCCAGAAAACGGGTTATTTCAGTAATAAACTGATTACTTAAATAAGCTGATTGATCCTACAAGTGCTTCTCTCAACTTTCATAATATTTTTTGATCTCAGCTTGATTGTATACCTCCATTACTTTACTAGTTGCTGTGCTGGTTAATTCATAAATATTATTACCTTTATCCATGGTTATCCTATACGGTCCGGTATATAGCCATAATAACGTTTTAGCTATTCCTTCCGCCGAACTTGGAAAATGCCTTTTTTTTAGTAACACCTTTTCTCCCACATTGTATTTTAAAATCTTCTTTTCATTTTTTTCTTCCTCATGGTTTCAGTTATTGGGTTGTGATAAGTTTTCCTAAGTTGTGTTATTATATAATAATTTACAAATAATTTCTTTTTCTTCTAGGGCGAATCTACGAAAATATATTAATTTTTCTTGATCTTCTTTATATAGGTGGTTACCAAGTGATTTTTTTTTTTCTTTTGGTGTTTCTCCTGTTCCTGTTGATTCCTTAATTGGGGTTATCAATTCCTCCCTAACTTTAAATGTCACGGTGAATGCATATCGGCTGTGAGTGGCACTATTCTAACCTATTCCTCACCCGACCATTCACCACGTGCATGGTACAGTTCACGTTGGCCCCTGCCCATCATAATAATTATTGAGTGGCGCCGTAGCTTTCTACACTCTTACAATATAGTAACTCTTGCGTTACTTTAAACACCCTCGGAATCATTTTGCTTTTTTAACTCTTCACATCATTATTATTTGCATCCCAGCAGCTCCTCTTACTTTTATATGACTTATTTTCAGTTTTGGCAAAATCCTTTGTATACTTCTTCGCTTCCATTTAATTTTATTTCGTTGTTAATTGATTCATTGCCCAATATGTTATTCGTCTTCTTTTTCAATACCCCTTTTTAGCAGTTACAACTATAGTTATTGTTACTCTATTTATTTACAGACATCAATTCTTCTTCCACAAGTTCAAGCTTTCATTTATTTGTTTTAAGTACGGTACTTATTTTCTTTACTCATTATTATCCTATTATTATCATTCTTAACCGTTATATTTTTTTCCAAATCCAGTATTGGTGGGCTGTTTTTTTTATGTTTTCTTTAACTTTTATTTGTCATTACATTCATCATTATTTTTCCTTCTCATTTCTCAAATAGTTTGCCTTGTCGGTAATCATAAAATCAATCCTTTTTCTCAATAGTTTGATCGAAATTATTTTAACCGTTTTCGGTATCTGTCATAATCCGGATTGCTCTACTATTATGTTTATCCCGTGGATTCTGTCGGTTAAACTCGTCAACTAATCTCGCTATGCGATTGCCCCATTGTGGATCACTCCCATACATTTCAATGTTGTCGTATGTATATCGTTTTTCATCTTCATTGCTGGGACCAGGATCATGTTCTTGTTTTTCATGACGGTTAACTCGTTTGTCCACCTTTCTTTGTCGCTGGTCATCGTGTCTCCTCGAATCCCTTTCCTCAGCCATTATATAGTTTACTTAGCTTGATTGGTTCGCTGGTTGTGACTTGGTGGATTTCCAGAAGGTATGTCCCTATTTCTATCCCCACTTCTGGACCTCCGATTTTCATTATGATCATTCCATTGTCGCCTGTTGTCGTCGTTTCTCCCATCTCGTCTATCATAATTTTCTTCCTGGTTAAAGTCCTGACGTCTTCCTTGAAATCGACTGTTAGCTGGGTTTCTATTATATCCATCTGTTCGTACATGGTTTACTGGCTGTTGATTGTCGTGTGGTTGATACTCGTTCCTCTCATTCCAATCCTCGGGTATTCTTCGACTCCTGCGGTAATAATTTTCCTGATCAAAACCTTCTAAGAGAGCCTCCGTCCCTCCAATGATTTTTATTTGTACACTTCGACGAGCACGCACAATATCTTCTCCAAAATGATACAACAATTTTGCTGTGAGACACTCTTCAGGGATTTTAGGTTCTAAATGTCGGGCTACCCAGACTTCACACAAAAAATAGGCAGTTAGTGTCTGTCCTCTTCCCGCATCATATCTGCCAGTTCTCAAATTGTCCCTAACAATATTCTGTATGTACTCCGACTAATACTTTACTTTAAAAATTTGTTTAATTCATTGTAATTGTTGACTTCATTCCTTACCGCCTTCCACCAGTTATCATTAATATTTTTAAAACTGTCATTGAGAAGATTCTTTATCATTTGACAACGACTTTCTTTAGTTCTATTCAAACATTCTTCTAGCCTCTCCAGAAATTCTAGAGGGTTCTGACGATATTCTCTAAAATTTATAACTTCTTTATTTTCTCCTATAATTGTAGGTACATAGCTTATTGGTATATGTTTTAGTACAGTACCTCGACCTCTTCCTTAAGATTTACTATATCCTTCTGTTGGATTTCTTCTATTTTCTCCCTGTTGTCGGTAACTTGACATTGTCCCTGTACTACCTTGGTTTCTACCTGATTGTATCGTTCATCTACTTTATTCTGTGTATCTCGAATTGTTCCTGGGTACGTTTTTGAAGTATTCCAATACTTGTTTTACTATTATCTTCCACTTCAATAATTTTATTTATTACCGCTTCACGTAATTGAACTAAATTTTCATCAGTTTTCTCAACCTTCTGGTTGGTTTCAGGGATTCTATTCATTATTTCTTCTCTATACTCTTCTAATTGTTGTTTCCATTCCTCTTTATTCTTCTCTCTCTCTTCTTTCATCAGTCCTCTTAATTCTTCGTTACTTTGTTTTAATATCCTCCTTCAACTGTTGTTGTAATGTTTCATTATTGCTTTCAATTTTTTTATTTAATTCCTCATGATTTTCTCTCATTTGTTTCTTTAATTCCTCATTAATTTGTTTTAATAATGTTTCATTATCTACTCTCATTTGTTTAAACTCTTCTTGGTTACTATCAATTTTCTGCTCCATTTTTTCAATATCCTCCTTCATTTGTTTCTTTAATTCCTCATTATTTTGCTTTAATAATGTTTCATTATCTTCCCTCATTTGTTTCTTTAATTCCTCATTATTTTTTTTAAATAATGTTTCATTATCCTTTCTTGAGTTTTCGTTTAATGATTGTAACTTTTTATTTAATTCTTCCTTGTCATTATCCCTTTCCTTATTCTCCTCCTTACTCTGTTTTTTCAACGCTTCCTGTAACATTTCCATTAGGTTATTTATGTTGATACCTTGGGTTGTTTTGTTCGGTTCTATTTTGTCCCTTGGGCATCTCTTACCACCGTTTCCCTTTCTTCAGTCACTGTTACTGGTGTATCATTTACCATTACTTCCACTTCTTCAACTGTTGTTACTTCCTTGACTTCCATATTTAATTCTATTTCTTCTCCCTCCATACGTTTACGTGACGTTGCTCTTCTCCTTGACATTTCTGTTGTTTGACCGTAGCCGCCACTAGAGTAGAAATTGCTATAAATCTCACAATAAGAATAGAAAATTATTCTACCTCTAGCCTCATTAGTTGGGCTCCAATTTGCAACGAGAAGTCTCTGTTATTTTCAATCTTTATCTTATGCCTCACTGTTGGGATCGCCAATATGTAACGATAAGCCTCTGTATGGTCTTAATAAATACTTTGTTAGTATTTTAAGGATGAGTATGTTGTCAGGGTAATATTCATTGAGCGCCAATTTGCAATCAATGGTTGCAAATAAAATGTATTTGTAATTAGTAAGTATTACTTTAAAAAATAATAAAGGTTTCTTCTTTACCTATAATTCAATCACTTTTTTCTTTTATTTAATAGACAATTGTGATGACTGAAGCTCAGCAAAGCAGATTCAAATCGCCTGGCATACATACTGGTTGGGAGTGTTGCCACCTTAAGCTAGTTGATGAAGCAAATTAACAGTTACTGATATGGTGATTTTAATATCATACACATTTATGTATCCATTAAATAAAGAAACGAAAACATTTTATCTGTAGTTATTAAACTCAAATCCTTTATTATCTTCTTTAAATTGTTTTAAAAGACAAATATAATTATTAACAAAGTCTGACCGGCTGTTCTTTAAATATGCTCAGAACGGAAGCAGTATTCTTCATGTCCCAGGGACCATACATTTTCTTTATTTTGTACAATTAATAAATAACATACAAATAGTATGTTTTTACATTTAGTCCTTTTGACTACGATGTAAACGATAGGTTTGTTAGGAAAAGTACTAAAATACATGGGATTACAATAAATTACAGTGTGTCTTAACAAGATTATATTCATAGTTTTACAATGTTCAGTGTCTAGGTTATGTTGATTTAAGAGTTTTTAAGGTCTAGTTCACTTTTGATGATAGTATTACTCTATATTAATAGTTTGTTATAATGAAAATAATATTATTCATTGATTATTTTCACAGTGAAAGTTCAAAATTGTTTTACTTAAAAGTGTCGACAGTGTCTTTGAGAAGTGTGGCCTAGGCCTTGAAGAAAATTGTTCAGTTTAGTTATTTATCAAAAAATACTTCTCTTCCTGGATAGGTTGATGGTATTTCTTCATAGATTCTCTGGTTTACTTATTTAGAATGATACTGTACTACTTTCTTATATTTATTTTTATTTAGTAGTATTATTTAACTTTTCTTTAAGTTCTCAGTTATGAAATTTACAATATCTTGGATTAGTCACTCTTCTTTTAATATCAACCTTTCTCGTTTAGATCCAATAATGCACTCCCTTTATTTAATTTATAACATCTCAGTTGTTAAGGCCTATCTCAGTTTTATTGGTGTGAATTCTAACATTTTATGTTACTATGGTGCTATCTGAGCCTCTACATAAACACACTTCTAATATTTTACCTTCCATCTTCTTTAAATTGTCATAACTTTTTTATAAGATCTTTGATCTTCAATTTATTAGTATTTTGAAGTTAGTGATGGAACGCTGATTATTTGATACAACTTTTGATTATCTTGTATTACATATTTCTTGAGTTACGATTTTAAACTTTTAATTATTTGTCCCAAAATTATTTATTATTAGTTCTTGTTGTACTCTTCACTTTATTAACACTATTGGACACAATTAGTAATAATATAACATAACCTGACATGGTTTGTTCTAATTTTAATATAAATTCTTATTCCAAACCCTTAACTACCTAAGCTTAACATGCCTAGTTTACAAATCTCTATTGTTATTATTTTGGTACTTTCCTATTAATAATAACATTTGTGTTATTAATATTACTACATATAATATTAATCAATACAGCCAAACTAATTACTAATAACTATTAGTAACAGATGACAATTCTTCTTAACTTTCTGTATACAATACAGTCTTTATAAATACAACAAAACACTGTAAGTAATTTCCAAAACATGGTCCTCCTTACTTATTAACTTTAATAGTTAACATAACTATCATTCACATCCTTTAACTTTAATAAACATAATTATTAGAACGTTAGTTAACCTTAAGTAAACAATAAAAGAAATATATAGTATTTAACTAAATAGGTAAATAATTAGTCCTTGACACAAAAACTATCATGTTTCTTGGTACTTTTGTGAATTATAAACATATTTTATTTATGTAATTACACATCAAGCTGATGGTTAAAAGCTCACGTAACATAATAGCCCCCCAGAAAACGGGTTATTTCAGTAATAAACTGATTACTTAAATAAGCTGATTGATCCTACAAGTGCTTCTCTCAACTTTCATAATATTTTTTGATCTCAGCTTGATTGTATACCTCCATTACTTTACTAGTTGCTGTGCTGCTTAATTCATAAATATTATTACCTTTATCCATGGTTATCCTATACGGTCCGGTATATAGCCATAATAACGTTTTAGCTATTCCTTCCGCCGAACTTGGAAAATGCCTTTTTTTTAGTAACACCTTTTCTCCCACATTGTATTTTAAAATCTTCTTTTCATTTTTTTCTTCCTCATGGTTTCAGTTATTGGGTTGTGATAAGTTTTCCTAAGTTGTGTTATTATATAATAATTTACAAATAACTTCTTTTTCTTCTAGGGCGAATCTACGAAAATATATTAATTTTTCTTGATCTTCTTTATATAGGTGGTTACCAAGTGATTTTTTTTTCTTTTGGTGTTTCTCCTGTTCCTGTTGATTCCTTAATTGGGGTTATCAATTCCTCCCTAACTTTAAATGTCACGGTGAATGCATATCGGCTGTGAGTGGCACTAGTCTAACCTATTCCTCACCCGACCATTCACCCCGTGCATGGTACAGTTCACGTTGGCCCCTGCCCATCATAATAATTATTGAGTGGCGCCGTAGCTTTCTACACTCTTACAATATAGTAACTCTTGCGTTACTTTAAACACCCTCGGAATCATTTTGCTTTTTTAACTCTTCACATCATTATTATTTGCATCCCAGCAGCTCCTCTTACTTTTATATGACTTATTTTCAGTTTTGGCAAAATCCTTTGTATATTTCTTCGCTTCCATTTAATTTTATTTCGTTGTTAATTGATTCATTGCCCAATATGTTATTCGTCTTCTTTTTCAATACCCCTTTTTAGCAGTTACAACTATAGTTATTGTTACTCTATTTATTTACAGACATCAATTCTTCTTCCACAAGTTCAAGCTTTCATTTATTTGTTTTAAGTACAGTACTTATTTTCTTTACTCATTATTATCCTAGTATTATCATTCTTAACCGTTTTATTCATATAATCAATCTTTTTTCTCAATAGTTTGTTCGAGATTATTTTAACCGTTTTCGGTATCTGTCACAATCCGGATTGCTCCACTATTATGTTTATCCCGTGGATTCTGTCGGTTAAACTCGTCAACTAATCTCGCTATGGGATTGCCCCATTGTGGATCACTCTCATACATTTCAATGTTGTCGTATGTATATCGTCTTTCATCTTCATTGATGGGACCAGGATCATGTTCTTGTTTTTCACGATGGTTAACTCGTTCGTCCACCTTTCTTTGTCGCTGGTCATCGTGTCTCCTCGAATCCCTCTCCTCAGCCATTATATAGTTTACTTGGGCTTGATTGGTTCGCTGGTTGTGACTTGGTGGATTTCCAGAAGGTATGTCCCTATTTCTATCCCCACTTCTGGACCTCCGATATTCATTATGATCATTCCATTGTTGCTTGTTGTCGCCGTTTCTCCCATCTCGTCTATCATAATTTTCTTCCTGGTTAAAGTCCTGACGTCTTCCTTGAAATCGCCTGTTAGCTGGGTTTCTATTATATCCATCTTTTCGTACATGGTTTACTGGCTGTTGATTGTCGTGTGGTTGATCCTCGTTCCTCTCATTCCAATCCTCGGGTCTTCTTCGACTCCTGCGATAATAATTTACCGATCAAAATCTTCTAAGAGAGCCTCCATCCCTCCAATCGTTTTTATTTGTCCACATCGACGAGCACCACAATATCTCCTCCAAAATGATACGACAATTTTGCTGTGAGACACTCTTCAGGGATTTTAGGTTCTAAATGTCGGGCTACCCAGACTTCACCCAAAATATTGGCAGTTAATGTCTGTCCTCTTCCCGCATCATATCTGCCTGTGCTCAAATTGTCCCTAACAATATTCTGTATGTACTCCGACTAATACTTCACTTTAAAAATTTGTTTAATTCATTGTAATTGTTGACTTCATTCCTTACCGCCTTCCACCAGTTATCATTAATATTTTTAAAACTGTCATTGAGAAGATTCTTTATCATTTGACAACGACTTTCTTTAGTTCTATTCAAACATTCTTCTAGCATCTCCAGAAATTCTAGAGGGTTCTGACGATATTCTCTAAAATTTATTACTTCTTTATTTTCTCCTATAGTTGTAGGTACATAGCTTATTGGTATATGTTTTAGTACAGTACCTCTATCTCTTCCTTAAGGTTTATTATATCCTTCTGTGGATTTCTTCTATTTTCTAACTGTTGTCGTTAACTTGACTTTGTACCTATACTACCTTGGTTTCTACCTGATTGTATCGTTCATCTACTTTATTCTGTGTATCTCGAATTGTTCCTGAGTATCTTTTTGAAGTATTCCAAAACTTGTTTTACTATTATCTTCCACTTCAATAATTTTATTTATTACCTCTTCACGTAACTGAACTAAATTTTCATCAGTTTTCTCAACCTTCTGGTTGGTTTCAGTGATTCCATTCATTATTTCTTCTCTATACTCTTCTAATTGTTGTTTCAGTTCCTCTTTAGTCTTCTCACTCTCTTCCTTCAACAGTCCTTTTAATTCTTCGTTACTTTGTTTTAATATCCTCCTTCAACTGTTGTTGTAATGTTTCATTATTGCTTTCAATTTGTTTATTTAATTCCTCATGATCTTCTCTCATTTGTTTCTTTAATTCCTGATTATTTTGTTTTAATAAATTTTCATTATCTACCCTCATTTGTTTAAACTCTTCTTGGTTACTATCCATTTTCCTGTTAAGTGTTTCGATATTCTTTTCAATATCCTCCTTCATTTGTTTCTTCAATTCCTCATTATTTTGTTTTAATAATGTTGTAACCCCTCTTTCGAATTTTTATGCTTTATAAAATAACATATTTTGAAAGTTTTTTTTTTTTTTTTTTTTTTTTTAAGAGGGGCCACTAGTTATTTAAAACTAGGCCAAAAGCCTAGTGAAGCCAAAATACGCTGGATCCAGTGAGACGGGACTTGCAATTAAACTCTCTGGTATAACCAACAATAATAGCATTTATTGAGTAATTGAGAAAATTAACATATCTAAGTTAACAATTTGTTTTTTATAATTACAATTTTTTGTATAAACCTTCCCCGTACATAACCCACAAAAGTAACACATACATCATTCACATAAATACATATATAAATATATATCTCTATCATAACCACCTGTTCAATATCTATATATTAATGCGTGAAGAGAAAATTTTGTACCCCTTTTTAAGCATATTGCCCGCACGGAGGATTGTGAGATTTGGCATAGTTAAAGTTTATATGGAGAAGGAGTGCAGAACGCTAAAATTTATATATAATATGTGTTACAAATAAATAAAATAAAATAAAATAAAACATTCATTGTTTATGTTCATACTGCCAATGTCAAACACATAATAGTCTGTGGTCAAACAGTCGCACAGAGTAGAGATTGTCGCCAAAGAATTTTAAAATGTTGCCAACAAATAATTACTGACAGATTGACTGAATGAGCTGTGAATTTGGTGTGATTTCAAATGTTCCTTTTTCAATAGTCTGTGGAGTGTATGTCAAGGCAAAAAAGCGTTTATTTTTTATTTTGTATATTAGATATCTGTGTTTTATATATTAATGTGCAGTTGAAAGTGAAATACAGCTTGCTTAATATACACCTGTTGCAGAAGGAAAATTTTGTAGCAGCAATTTGAATTGACTTACTCTCGCCTAATTATTATTGGTGGTTTCAAAAAAGTGAGTACATTTTATTATTTTTAAATTAAACCCTGTCTAATCTTAGTTTCAGTAATTTCATTACATGTTTCTTTTACATTCAGATATTCGCACCTACTTCCATTATGCCTCCAGATAGAACATTGACGGGTCGGAGTGAGAGACAAAGAAGAAGGAATATATATTCGCGTGAAAGTCAAAATGATAATAGACCAAATGCAAATTTAAATAGTGTAAATAGTATACAAAATGATGAAATTATTTTGAGGGATACATTTAAATGCGCACTGAATGTCATTCCAAGAAATTTTAATACTTTTGATTGTGGATTAATGCATTTACAATGCAGGTTTTGCAATGCAAAACATTTCGAATCTGAGGTCACTTTAGGTGAAAGGACTGCATTCACTTCATGTTGTCATAAGGGTAAAGCAATATTCCCGGCCTTAAGTCAAAATGAATACTTTAAATCATTGTATGATGGACTTACTTCAAATGAACCTTCAATAAAAAGAAAGTCAAAAAATTATTTTGAAAACATTCGAAAATACAATTCATCATTTGCTATGGTTAGCTCAGAAGCTAAAATTTCGGATACAGTTACGCGTGGAGTGTATCATTTTAAAATACATGATGTTTTTTATCACAGATCAGGTCCAATGACTGCTGGATATGGTCGCTCACCATGTTATGCGCAATTATATTTTTATGATGTTGACACTGCTGTCAATTATAGATTACGTGAACACTATAATCAAACATGCAATAACAATATAATGCGCGAAATCTCTCTTGAATTGGAACGCATTAATCCTTTCGTTCGGTCATTCATTGCAATGAAAGATCATTGTCAGAGAGTTGAAAATCAAAATAAAGAAATTTGTATGTTCATTAAAGTAAATCGTGATTTAGATCTACGCCGTTATAATGATGCAGTTCAACTGATGTAGCAGTAATATTTAGTATAGTTGATGGTGAGCCACCCTTTGAACGAAATATGGTTTCGTTTTCAAAAGTTAATGGTACCATTAAAAAATCTCTGTTTTGGATTCATCATTGGACCCTTTAGCGTATCCATTACTTTTTCCAAATGGTGATACTGGGTGGCATATCAATATTTCTCATAATGTACCAACTACATCTAATTCAAGAGCGCCCAGAAATAAATTAACCATGCTTCAGTATGCAGCCTATCGACTTGCAATTAGAGAAGATTTTAGCATGTTGCACCATTCACAAAAATTATTTCTGCAGTGGATAGTTGATATGTATGTGAGAATAGAGGGCACAAGGTTACATTTCATTCGACAAAATCAAACAAGTCTTAGGTCTGAAGTTTACAACAATTTAACAGATTATTTAGAATTGAACCCCAATGCCAATAATGTTGGCCGTAGAGTAATTTTACCATCTTCATTTAATGGATCTCCAAGAAATATGTATCAGAATTATTTAGATGCATTGTCAATTGTACAACATTTCGGAAAGCCTTCTTTGTTTATTACAATGACTAGCAATCCAAGATGGCCTGAAATAGTTAGCAATATTGGTGTAGGTGAGTCAGCTAATTTTCGACTTGATATTGTGCGTGTATTCAAGTCCAAACTGAAAGCATTAATTAAGGGCCTTACACTAAAAAAAATCTTCTGTAAAGTTGAAGCACTCATTTATACAACTGAGTTTCAAAAGAGAGGATTGCCTCATTCTTACATTTTACTCTCTTTAAATGAGCAAGATAAAATTGTTAACGCTACCGATATTGATAAAGTTGTATCTGCGGAGCTTCCTAACATTCAAACACATCCTACATTACATGAATATGTTGTAAAACACATGATGCATGGTCCATGCGGTGTACTTAATCCAAATTCTGTATGTATGAGAGATGGAAAATGCACAAAAGATTATCCAAAACGATTTAATGAATTTACATGTGAATCAGTAAATGGATATCCATTATACAGAAGGCGTGATAATGGTATTAATACTGAAGTTCGCGGTAGTTGCCTCGACAATCGTTTTGTTGTACCATACAATCCGTATTTACTTGCCAAATTTAATTGCCATATAAATGTTGAAGTATGCACTACAGTTAAAAGTGTTAAATACATTTATAAATACGTGTATAAAGGCTATGACAGTGCATCTGTTGAATTAGGTTCAGAGAGAAATGAACCAGGTCAAGAAATACAAATTGATGAAGTTAAAATTTTTTAAATGGCCGTTATGTCGGATCAACTGAAGCTGTATGGCGCATCTATGAATTACCAATGCATTTTCAATCACATGTCATCGTTAGACTTGACATTCATTTACCGCGTAGACAGAATGTTTACTTTCGAGAAGGGCAAGAACGTCAAGCAATTGAAAATGCAAGACAAACAAAATTATTAGCATTTTTTGAATTGAATCGATCAGATCCATCAGTGCATGAATATAAGTATATTGAAATTCCTTTGCATTATGTGTTGGAAGATTCCCGAAAAAAATGGAAGAAGAGAAGGCGTGGAGGTGATAAAATCATTACACGCATATATGTAGTATCACCAAAAGACATCGAACTTTTCCATTTACGATTGCTTTTATTACATGTCTGTGGTCCAAAATCATTTGAGAATGTTAGAACATACAATGGAATTATACACACTTCTTTTGTTGAAGCGTGCCATGCTCGCGGCATTGCTTCAAATGATAATGAATGGCGCGAATGTTTAAATGAAACAAAAGAATTACATTCACCAAAACAAATGCGAAATTTATTTGGTTACATTTGTGCATTAAATGTGCCAGCCAATGCATTGGCGTTATGGAATGAATTTAAAGTATATCTTAGTGAAGATTTTTTGAGAGATTACAACGAAGAAGTATCCTTTAACACAGCTCTATTAGAAATTGAAGATATTTTGGATGTTCCTAATTTGTCATGTCAAGAACTTGGTTTACCAGTTCCCACGTATTCGCAGAGAACAGACGAAGCAAATGCTATTGATCCAATAGAACAAGAGTTTCTGTTTTGTGAGCATTATGAAACTGCAAATATTGAACAGCGTAATCTAATTGATCGTGTGATTCGTGAAGTTTTGCACCATGATCCTGGATCTAATGTTTTTTGTTTAACCGCTTATGCAGGTTGTGGAAAAACATTCACACAAACAGCAATCATTCACAAATTAAATTCGCTTAATCTTAGTTGCATTGCAACAGCGTTCAGTGGCATAGCTTCAACTCTATTACTTGGAGGCAGAACTTTACACAATGTGTTTAAATTGCCTATACCCATTTTGGAAAATTCTGTAGCGAATATTACCGCAAATAGTAGCTATGGACGTTACATAAATTCATCATCATTGATAATTATTGATGAAATTTCTATGTGCCCACTGCAAGTGTTGAAAATCATAGATAGATTATTGCAGGATCTATGCGATGAAAATGATGAACATAAACCATTTGGAGTGAAAACGATACTTCTGTGCGGTGATTTTCGACAAATCTTACCAGTTGTCCCACATGGATCACGTGCAACTTTAATTGAAAATTGTGTCATGAGTTGGCATAAATTTGTTTATTTTCATAAAGTAACGTTTACTCAAAATATGAGAGCCTTACCAAGTGAAATAGAATTTGTCGAATTCTTGACAAAAATTGGTAATGATGAAGCCCCACAATTCCCTCAGTTTGGTGAAAATCTTATTGAAATACCTCAGCAATTAATAGGAGATGAAAATAATATTATTAATGAGGTGTATGGAAATATTTCCGAAAACATACTCTCAGATAACATATTGAAGTCAGTTATTTTAGCACCTAAAAATGATGATTGTACTTTTATTAATACTGATATACCTAATCGAATACCAGGTGAACAGAAAACATAATATATCATAGCTACGATAAAATAATTTGTGATGATGACAATGAAATCAATAACTATCCAGTAGAGTTTTTGAATTCTTTGACTAGTAGTGGTTTACCACCACATAAGTTAGTATTGAAAGGTAATTGCATCGTTTTACTGATCAGAAACTTAAATACAAAGGAAGCATTAGTCAATGGAACAAGAATGCGCATCAAGTGTATGCACCGTAATGCTATTGATTGCGAAGTTTTAACTGGAACCGCACGCAATAAGAGAATTTTGATTCCACGTATAAATTTAACATATTCCGGTACTGTTTTACCATTTAACTTTCAAAGAACTCAATTTCCAATTATACCTGCATTTGCGATGACAATAAATAAGTCTCAAGGACAAACATTCGAAAAAATTGGAATTTTATTGAGGCAGCCAGTTTTTACACATGGTCAATTGTACGTCGCAGCAAGTAGAGTTCGATCATTCGATGGTTTGAGATTTTATATTTCCGAATATAATGGCCATTTAGCAAATGATGAAAGAGTTTTTACAAAAAACATCGTTTACACAGAAGTTCTGAATCATTAAATTCACTTTCAAACTATTTTAAGTTCAATGGACAACATTTATTTTTTTAACCGCCCAATTTTTTTTAATTAATGAAAAATATATGAAAAAAATACGAGGCACGTATTTTTATTTCATTTTTTATTTTGTATTAATTTTTTATTTAAATTTTATATAATTCGAAAAATATAGGCAAAATAACTGTGTAGCCTTGGCGAAACCTGGTCAATATGGCAATAAAAAAAACCCAAGGGGAATGTCAAAAAACGCATTATTGCTTTTTAAATATGGCTTAGCCAAGCTAAATCTTATTTTTCCTATCTTTCATATTTTTCAAATAACTCGAAAATTAATGCATAGAAAAAAAATTAAAAAATTATATAAGCTTTGTAGCAGATAATCTTCAAACTATTTTCGAATTTTGTACCTTACCAAAAATGAAATGTAATCCACTGGAATTGAAAACAATGTATCTTATACTTCTATGAATGTCAAGCCTCATTTTTATTAGCGTTTATTTGATTCAATATTAACATGAAAAAATTAAAACTGACAATGAATTATATCAAAAAATAAATACGAATATAAGCTGTAATTGTGTTTCTTTTTCAACTGTTACTAACATTAAATTTTAAATTTCATAGGTATTGCAGGGAATTAAGGCAAACAACACACGCTAATGACGTATTTGTACACGCTCGCAGCTGACGTAATAGATCAAAATTCAAAAAAACTATATGCAATGATTATAGAGGTATACTCTTTGACAAAAGAACCTCAATAACGTTCAAACTTAAAAATTTAATGAATTACGGTCGAAATTCGACCACTGGACGACCACTAGTCACAACATAAATAACAAACACCCTTATAACCTTAAAGCATTGCCACGCGCCTATATACAATTTCTCTCCATACCTATATCGCTCCATATAATAGAAATAATTAATAATTAATAGAAATTTAACCACAATAGACAACCACAACACCTATACAATCATCCGAATATATCTACATATCACTAGTGCCCCCACGAATCTGGGTTGTCCAGAATGCTAGATATACTGTAACTTTAAAATGCGCTTAAACTGTGCATATAAACTTGGTGAAATCATAATCACAAGTTGTTTGGAAAAAATTAAAATTGATAATAATAACTAGAAAAGAAAGTAGGCTACAATCTTTCCGTGACCTGAATAGTATTTGTGAATTTGGCGATATAATAATTTATAATTTTTTTTTTGTAAGAAATCTAGTTTAGCAATAATGATTAAAAATTTACAACAGTTAGGTGACATAATACGTTATGTAACTTTTCTAAGAAAACTGAATTAGCAATGATACATTAAAAAGAACTTTTACAACTGTGAGGTGACATAATACTTTATATAACCTTTTTAAGAAAACTGAATTGGCCCGGTAGCCGACATGTTCCTAAGCATGGAGCAGGCATATATCTGCATGCAAAACCTGCCTACACAGGATTAAACAGGGGGCCGGACTGTTACTGAATAAGAAAGTTTACAACCCTTACATAACCCAAAACCTAATTTAAATATGTGATATTACCGCAATTACCAGAATTAACCTGACAGGAATTATAGCTGAACCCTACCAGCCGGTGGGGTTCATCCTGTCCCCAACGAAACCCCCCTTACATATTTGAAATACCAGTCCCCTAATACTTGAACCACCCCTTTTACCAAAAACGAGAAAGAAAATATAAGTGAATGAATTGTAAGAAGCCTTGGATACATGCCAGCCCCCGGGCTTACACTTCATATCAAATATTAGTACATACTATACAAAATTCCCCCAAAATCCGCTTACAATTATGTCCAGTTAAACCGGGGCCCAATTAACGTTTAAAAGATGAAAAAAAATATCATAGTGTGTCACTCATACCCCGCAAGTTTTATGAAGTGTTATCGGCACAAATTCGGGTGTCTATATAGGTAAAAAAAAAATAATAATTGGTTTGAGGTCACCTTATTTGTCACATGTTGTGGTACCTGAGTTCACGTCCCGTGCTTGTAGTGTTGGTGTGGCATGCTGATCTCGCTATTCCCTCCGGCAGGTGAAGTCGAGAGCCTCTGGTAATACGTTCAGGAGCAGATGTTCATTCCTGGGCCGGCATCCTCGTCTAGGCACGGGGACCCCACGCATACATAAATAATAAGAGGGATATCCCAACACTTATTTTCACACTATACAGTACCACGCACACTGGATAGAACCTGTACAGAACAAATTTGAACAGGGCTCCCCTGGACCCTTGAAACTCTGTTCGGTATAATTAAAAGATACGTCTTCTCTTTTGACATTTATAAATCACTCACAGACTCTCCCAAAACCAATTTATAATTTTTAATTGCTTGAATATGCCTATGGGGGCAGAAAGTTGACACACTATAACCTGTCCAACTGTGCTTTTGCACGTGGTATTACATTTGAAAATTTATACGTCAGCCGAAATTGCATAATTTTACAGCACTAAAGTGATACAGGCAAATATTGTCTCTTAATTAAGATATACTTTATTTCATAAGGGTTTAAACAATTTAGAATCTCTGATATTGAATACTTCCGGCGTACGCCACGCGGTGTAAAAGCTATCAAGTCCCATTCACACTTACAAAACTGAAATTCACATTTTATTTTATGCAAAGCATTATATATATGCTAAGGTTACTTACCGCAGATCTGTACAAGATTATCTAGCCATCAAGGTGGATGATAGAATACAATCAAAAAATAAGACTTCACTCTGACGGAGAGATGTAGCTGTGCACGGACAGGAGACGGGCGCAAGGCAAAATAAAATAGTGGTTCGACGCAATGCCAAATCCGCGTTTCCAGGCGACCACGAGAGTGCGTGGCAGGCACCACGGCAAACTAAATTTCACCTTCCGTTAAATACCGAAACTGCTAAGCGATTTCGCGTTATTTATATTTATTTATATAATATAATAAATTTATAATATAATATAATTTATTTTTCGTATATAAGCGCCGGTTCGTGGACAACAGGCACACCCCCAGCCCAAAAGGGCAACTAGTTCCCCACACTTAGACAGAGGGGTACCCTGCAGTGTATCCCTATGTTGTCTTCTAAAACACGGGTATCCATCAGTGTTCAGAGCAGACCTCGCTCCCAGGAGAACAGAGGCTCAGAAGGAAAAGAAAGAAGGGATAGAGAAGAAAAGAAGAAAGAAAATTTCGGGAGCTCCCTGAGTTCTGACCTCCTAAGGCGTGACCACATATGCTGGGATACAGACGCTACCTTAACAGGGCCACATGCTCTATAATTACCCGGGGCTAACCCCAAAAACCAAATAACAACATTGTCACATAATTACCCCTTACATCCCACAGGACAAAAGGAGAGGGGGTGGTTTCCATGACACAATAATTTCATTTACAGATATATATATATATATTCCTATAACCTAATACATGTGTGCTCCAAGGGCATTGCCGAAAAATACAGTGTCAACCAGGTCCACAACCGGCCTCGTTGACACGGTAGGCTTCACTCCACTAACTCCTTTTTTATCACTTTTATAATTTTTTGAATTTTTTTTTTTTATTTCATGTTTTTCTGAGGGGAGGGTTAGGAAAATCGGGAAGATGGAAAGGGCAAGGATCATTGAAAGGTCAAGAACTGGGACTAAATGTAAGGACATGGCTCCCTCCGTAAATAAGGACGAATGGAGAGAACAAGGCTCGCGCAGGCAGGGGCGCGTCCCTTAAGTAAACGAACACCACTGGGACTGTGGGGAACATCTACCCGCTACCATACCATTTTCTTGCACACCCCCAGAGCACACCCCCTTAGAATGACCACAATCCCTACATACATGGAGACCACCAAATCTCACCCCCCCTTTCTATCAGCCGGTGTACCCCCTCCGACAGAGCTTCAATTTCCAGATATGTGTCACAATCTCTTTCGAATCGCTATCCGGTACGCCCAGCCTAGCCGTCACCGGTGACGCAAACCCCAGGATACGATATGGCCCCGACCAGCGATAACACAACTTAGCGGACCGTCTGTCAGCGGCTGAGCTGAGTGGGTGGCTCTGGCAATAGACCCAGTCCCCTATCCGGAAGGGGTTAGGAATTCGCCCCTGATTATATCGTCGACGGACCCGCTCGTGCGCTCGCAGCAAATTCTTCCGAGCCTCCTTCAACCTCTCTGCTGTTCCATTATCTGGCTCCCGTGGTAGAAGATCCTCAGTGTTCCATAAGTTAGTCAACGGGAGTGCGGGCGAGAATCCAAACATGATTTCAAAGGGAACGGCCTGATGACTATCATGTAGGGCCGTGTTAAAGGCTAGCTGTAACCACTTCAGATTCTGGTCCCAAGTGGTCTGTTGCTCAGCATGATAAGCAATGAGTGCGGACCTGAGATTCCTATTGAATCTCTCCGCATGGGACGGCTGTGGGTAATAAGGAGAAGTGGTTACATGTTTGATCCCACTGGCCAAACACATCCGCCGGAACTCACCCGAAATGAACTGGGGGCCATTGTCAGAGACAATAATGGTCGGAAGACCGAAATGCTGAAATATGTGATTCTGGAGCGCGCTTATGGTCAAACGAGCCGTTGCCTGCCGTAAGGGCAGTAGTAGCCAGGCAAACTTCGAAAAAGCATCCACACAAACAAGCAGGTAAGAATTACCTGACTTGCTACGCGGGAGAGGTCCCACGTAGTCTATGAATAACTTTTCCATCGGTCTGCTCGCCACGTCCGATGACAACAACCCTAACTTAGTGTTCTGGGCAGGCTTGCTCAAGCCACATAGATGACAACTCTTAACCCTCGTTGCGATGTCCCTATCCATGCCCTTCCAGATGAAATGTCTCCTAATGCTGGAAATGGTCTTCGAAATTCCCTTGTGGCCTCCTACTGGGGAATTATGATAATAGCTGAAGACCATGGGCACTAACTTGCTAGGCAGCACGATCTTAGGGGCACGTCCCTTTCTCTCTCTACAACACAGGACGCCCTTGGACAAGAAGTATGGGGCCTGTACGTTACCCTCCTTGATTTTTTGGATGATCGGACCCAGCTCTTCGTCGTTCAACTGATGGGGTAACACATCAGTGAAGGCTAACGGAAAGTCTAGCAGAACGGAACAGGGTTGCTCAGATTGGGCTTCACTGGGCTGGGAATACATGCGTGACAAAGCACCTGCAACCACATTTTGAGTTCCCCTAATGTGTTGCACCTTGAACTTGAAGGATGAGATCTTGACCACCCATCTACCAGTCTTACCCAGTTGCCGGGGATGAGCAAGAAGCCAAGAGAGAGCCTGATTGTCGGTCTCGAGCAGGAACTCAGCATGTTCCAGAAAACGCCTGAACTTGTCTAGAGCGTACACAACAGCTAAACACTCTAGCTCATAGACTGATGACTTTCGTTCTTGCTGGGTCAACGTTCGGGAAATAAAAGCCACAGGCTGCCTAGCGTCATCAACGACTTGGGACAGAACCGCCCCGAGCGCAACCGAACTCGCGTCCGTCTGTAAAATAAATGGTTTAGAAAAATCGGCCATCCGTAACACCGGTGGGGAGATGATGGCTTCCTTTAGGGTGCCGAAAGCCTTCTGTTGACTATCGCCCCATGTAAATTTAGCGCCCTTTTTCCTCAGCTCGTTCAAGGGTGCGGCAATTTCCGCGATATTTGGAATGAATCTGCGATAGAAGTTGACCATTCCCACGAATCTCGCTATTCCCTTCGCATCCTGGGAGGGGGAAAGTCACGGATGCCCTGTGTCCTCTCGGGGTCGACAGTAACACCCTGGTGTGAAACCAAATGCCCCAAGAAAGAAATACTTTCCTGGGCAAAACGAACCTTTTCAATATTGACAGTGAGGCCAGAACTTCTTAACCGACACATCACTTCACGCAGATGGTACAGATGTTCCTCGAACGTCTTACTATACACTAGCAAGTCGTCCAAGTAATTGAACACGAACTGGAATTTTACGTCGTGAAAAACAGTATCGAGAAGACGAGTGAGTGTCTGGGCCCCCACAGCCAAACCCATGGGGACCCTTGTATATTGGTACAAGTTCCACGGTACACAAAATGCCGTGTACGGTCTACTCTCCTTTGCCAAGGGAATCTGGTGATAAGCCGCATTAAGATCGATCACCGTGAAATACCTGGTCCCACTGAACCAATCGAAGGCCGAATGTAAGTCTGGGAGGGGAACGGAATCCACCTCAATATTCGCATTTAATTTTCTATAGTCTATTACCATGCGGTGTTTACCCCCAGGCTTAGGTACCAAAAACGCTGGACTAGCATAGCTGGAATGAGAAGGTTCAATCACCCCTTGTTCTAATAACTCTTGCACCTTCTCTCTCAGAGCGGCCATCTTCGGAGGTGCGAATTTGTAAGGGTGTGACCTTACTATATTGGAGTCTGTAAGGCGGATTTTGTCCAGCAGGTGTGTGAGTCCCAAGGAAGGAGTTAACACCGAGGGAAATTCCTCACATAGTTGGTCTAAGGCCCTCTGCTGGGATGGAGTGAGATGATCTCGTGCAGAATCGGGACAAGCCACCTCTTGGATACCTCCCTTAGCTTCCTGGTATCCAAGGAACGGAATAAGTACTCCCCGATTAAACTTGAAATAGCATTGGTGCCCTTGGATGTCCAACACCAGACCACTTTTAGCGATGAAATCTGCACCAATGATACAATCGACTCCCAGAGCAGGAGAAACCAGAAAAGGCCACACCCAGGAAAAACCGTCGATCTTGAATTTAAAGGAAATCACCTGGGAGATGGGCAAGATTTCCCGAGATGCAGTCCAGCATACCACTGACGACAGATCCGACCCCTTTATTAAGCCCTGCTTCTCAAGGTCCGCGCACACTCGAAATGAGATGATGGATCGGGCTGAACCGGAGTCAACTAACGCTCTGAGCTGACCCCCTTTTACCTCGAGCGACAGAAAGGGGCATACTGAAATGTGTTGCGGGATAGTAGACAGGACCTTGATGTCAGAAGAGTTGGGTCCTATCAATTGCCTGGAGGTAGTAGGAAACCGAAAAGATTCAGTGCGAGGGGAAGACATCCTCCGACATATCTTCCCCTGTCTGCCTAGTTTTTTGAGGAGGGTCCCGGCGATGGAGGTGCTGGACGCGTGCGCCCCCGGGGACATGATCGAGCCACGGGACCCGGCCGATTACAATTATAGCAAATAATGTTTCCCCATCGCTCGCGATCTCGAACTGACTGGGCCTGTCGGGGGCGAAAAGGGTCGCTGCGTCCTTCTGCTCTCTGAGATGTTGGTAGTTCCCCACTCCTGTCTCCCCTCGCCTCATCGCTCGTCTGAATGGCCTTGGACATCACGCACAGTCTGTCCAAGTCCACAAACCGACGCGGGAGCTCGGCAAATACTAGCCGGAATCTATCTTGTGAGGAGACGCCGTCAAGAATATTTTGTACAACTTCTTCCTCCGACAAACCCAGACCCAGTGTCCGCGCTACGTCCCTAATGCTGTGCACGAATTGGGCAAGACTCTCGCCCCTAGACTGCACTCTGTAGAAGTGTCGGTGTCGTAATTGTTGCATAAGTCTCCCGGGCACGAACGCCTCCAACACCTCCCGGTGGAACTCCGCAACTCCACCACTACGCCGCATTACGCCAGCCACCCTCTCAGCCATGGGGCCGCGACAGTACGGATAAACAAGCTCGAGGATAGTACGATCCGACATACCCGTAAAATCAGCCAACTGAAACACAATTCGAAAGAAAGGCAATAGCTTATCCACATCCAGCCCGTCCACGACCGGCAATTGCTGGATGACCTGAGATAGCGGATTGGGCAGCTTGTGATATGAAGCCGCCACCATACCGGAGAAAACCGGGGCACTTGCGGCAGGCTCGCGAGAGCACTCTAAAGCTGAGACCTCGGACGCAGGAGCTGCCTCCGGCGTGGTTGGTCCACTGCATGGAGACCCCTGCAGGGTCGATGTGACCTGTTCGATTAAGCTTTTGATATCGTGAGCTTGCTCAAGAGTGCCCCATTGCTGGTCGAGATTCTGGAGTCGCAGGTTTAAATGATTTAGGCGCTGCCAAATTCGCCGGACGCCCCTGGAGGAACCCGGCCCCTCCTCCAAATTGTCAACACATCGGGATAACTCCTGCAACTCCTCCCACTTCTCTACACACCTTTCCAACTCCCGATCTTTATCCGCGATATCGACCGCTGAGAGCATGCCGCCCGCGGACGGTGCCTCTCGGAGCTGCTTCCTCAACACGGTAACCGCCCCCTTCGGGTTTCTCCCCCGGGCTCGTAACTCAAATTCTAATTCGTCCCGAAGGAACAAACCCGGATCCACGATGCTCATCCTCGAGCTTCACGGTCGGCCCACGAAAACACAACACACGACAAGGATAGACAATTAAACGAAACAGAAAAACTCGAGTACTATATTCTTCCTTCAAGCAGACTGCGGGCCCCCTAGCGTTGCGAGGACCCGGCCACTATCCTGAACTGGCCCTCGTCAACACCACACAAGAAGAAACGCAACATTTACACTAACACACGACATGCTCAACGACACACCTAACATCTATCCCGACAGCGCATTTCACAAAGAACAAAATTTACCGACCAACAAACAACAACAAATTCCCAAGACTTATAGCAATAACTTCGGCTCCCGTACCTCGGACGAGACCGACTGCCGATCGGGCCATACCGCATACCTATAAACGCCCTCTCTATTATTTCAAAAGCAAAACACGAAATCCATTTCCCAACACCGCGCCCGAGATCTGCGGTAATTCAAGCTTCAAAAAATAATTCCCCCCAAAATTTCACATCACGTGGCGACACCAAGTTTACAAATAACACAAATAACAACAGGCTGGCAATTATACCTCCATATAGTCAATAAGACATCAAACATAACAAAACACATGTATATATATTTACGTCTTGTAAATATTCTAAGTCCATTCTACCCCGAATGTTTTCTGAGTTTGCAAGCCCCGTCACACACAAAGGACCCAAGGGTTTAACACTAGATACAACCACGTTCTGCTACCAAATGTAACCCCTCTTTAGAATTTTTATGCTTTATACAAAAAAAAAATTTTTTAATTTTTTTTTTGAAAAAATTTTGTTGAAAGTTTTTTTTTTTGAAGAGGGGCCACTAGTTATTTAAAACTAGGCCAAAAGCCTAGAGAAGCCAAAATGCGCTGGATCCAGTGAGACGTGACTTGCAATTAAACTCTCTGGTATAACCAACAATAATAGCATTTATTGAGTAATTGAGTAAATTAACATATCTAAGGTAACAATTTCTTTTTGTTTTTTATAATTGCAATTTTTTGTATAAACCTTCCCCGTACATAACCCACAAAAGTAACACATACATAATTCACATAAATACACATATCACAACCACCTGTTCAATAATATCACAACATAAATAACAAACACCCTTATAACGTTAAAGCATTGCCACCCGCCTATATAAATTTTCTCTCCATACCTATATCGCTCCATATAATAGAAATAATTAATAATTAAAAGAAATTTAACCACAATAGACAACCACAACACCTACACAGTCATCCGAATATATCTACAATTCACTAGTGCCCCCACGAATCTGGGTTGTCCAGAATGCTAGATATAACTTTAAAATGCGCTTAAACTGTGCATATAAACTTGGTGAAATCATACTCACAAGTTGTTGGAAAAAATTATAATTGACAATAATAACTCGAAAAGAAAGTAGGCTACAATCTATCCGTGACCTGAACAGTATTTGTAAATTTGGTGAGATAATAATTTAAACAATTTTTTTTTTTTGTAAGAAATCTAGTTTAGCAATAATGATTAAAAATTTACAACAGTTAGATGACATAATACGTTATGTAACTTTTTCTAAGAAAACTGAATTAGCAATAATACATTAAAAAGAACTTTTACAACTGTGAGGTGACATAATACTTTATATAACCTTTTTAAGAAAACTGAATTGGCCCGGTAGCCGACATGTTCCTAAGCATGGAGCAGGCATATATCTGCATGCAAAACCTGCCTACACAGGATTAAACAGAGGGCCGGACTGTTACTGAATAAGAAAGTTTACAACCCTTACATAACCCAAAACCTAATTTAAATATGTGATATTACCGCAATTACCAGAATTAACCTGACAGGAATTATAGCTGAACCCTACCAGCCGGTGGGGTTCATCCTGTCCCCAACGAAACCCCCCTTACATATTTGAAATACCAGTCCCCTTATTCTTGAACCACCCCCTTTTACCGAAAACGAGAAAGAAAATATAAGTGAATGAATTGTAAGAAGCCTCGGATACATGCCAGCCCCCGGGCTTACACTTCATATCAAATATTAGTACATACTATACAAAATTCCCCCAAAATCCGCTTACAATTATGTCCAGTTAAACCGGGGCCCAATTAACGTTTAAAAGATGAAAAAAATATCATAGTGTGTCACTCTTACCCCACAAGTTTTATGAAGTGTTATCGGCACAAATTCGGGTGTCTATATAGGTCAAAAAAATAATAATAATTGGTTTGAGGTCACCTTATTTGTCATATGTTGTGGTGCCTGAGTTCACGTCCAGTGCCTGTAGTGTTGGTGTGGCATGCTGATCTCGCTATTCCCTCCGGCAGGTGAAGTCGAGAGCCTCTGGTAATACGTTCAGGAGCAGATGTTCATTCCTGGGCCGGCATCCTCGTCTAGGCACGGGGACCCCACGCATACATAAATAATAAGAGGGATATCCCAACACTTATTTTCACACTATACAGTACCACGCACACTGGATAGAACCTGTACAGAACAAATTTGAACAGGCCTCACCTGGATCCTTGAAACTCTGTTCGGTATAATTAAAAGATACGTCTTCTCTTTCGACATTTATAAATCACTCACAGACTCTCCCAAAACCAATTTATACTTTTTAATTGCTTGATTATGCCTATGGGGGCAGAAAGTTGACACACTATAACCTGTCCAACTGTGCTTTTGCACGTGGTACTACATTTGACAACTTATACGTCAGCCGAAATTGCATAATTTTACAGCACTAAAGTGATGCAGGCAAATATTGCCTCTTAAATAATATATACTTCATTTCGTGAGGGTTTAAACAATTTAGAATCTCTGATATTGAATACTTCCGGCGTACACAACGCGGTGTAAAAGCTATCAAGTCCCATTCACACTTACAAAACTGAAATTCACATTTTATTTTATGCAAAGCATTATATAATATATGCTAAGGTTACTTACCGCAGATCTGTACAAGATTATCTAGCCATCAAGGTGGATGATAGAATACAATCAAAAAATAAGACTTCACTCTGACGGAGAGATGTAGCTGTGCACGGACAGGAGACGGAACAAAAAAGTGGTTCGACGCAATGCCAAATCCGCGTTTCCAGGCGACCAAGAGAGTGCGTGGCAGGCACCACGGCAAACTAAATTTCACCTTCCATTAAATACCGAAACTGTTAACCGATTTCGCGTTATTTATATTTATTTATATAATATAATAAATATATAATATAATATAATTTATTTTTCGTATATAAGCGCCGGTTCGTGGACAAGCGGCACAATGTTTCAATATCTTCCCTCATTTGTATCTTTAATTCCTCATTATTTTTTTTAATAATGTTTCATTATCCTTTCTTGAGTTTTCGTTTAATGATTGTAACATTTTATTTAATTCTTCCTTGTCTTTATCCCTTTCCTTATTCTCCCCTTTACTCTGTTTTTTCAACGCTTCCTGTAACATTTCCATTAGGTTATTTATGTTGATACTTTCGGTTGTTTTGTTCGGTTCTTGTTTGTCCCCTTGGGCATCTCTTACCACCGTTTCCCTTTCTTCAGTCACCGTGTCTGGTGTATCATTTACCATTACTTCTACTTCATCAACTGTTGTTACTTCCTTGTCTTCCATATTTAATTCTAATTCCTCTCGCTCCATACGTTTACGTGACGTTGCTCTTCTCCTTGACATTTCTGTTGTTTGACCGTAGCCGCCACTAGAGTAGAAATTGCTATAAATCTCACAATAAGAATAGAAAATTATTCTACCTCTAGCCGCACTATTTGGGCTCCAATTTGTAATGAGAAACCTCTGTTATTTTCAAACTTTACCTTATGCTTCACTGTTGGGATCGCCAATTCGTAACGAGAAGCCTCTCTATGGTCTTAATAAATACATTGTTAGTATTTTAAGGATGAGTATGTTGTCAGGGTAATATTCGTTGAGCACCAATTTGCAATCAAATGTTGCAAATAAAATGTATTTGTAAATTAGTAAGTATTACTTTAAAATATCATAAATATTTCTTTTTTACCTATAATTCAATTTCTTTTTTCTTTTATTTAATAGACAATTGTGATAACTGAAGCTCAACAAAGCAGATTCAAATCGGCAGCCATACTTCCTGGTTGGGATTGTTGCCAACTTAAGCCAGTCGATGAAGCAAATTAACAGTTACTGATATGGTGACTATAATTTCATACACATTTATGTATCCATTAAATAAAGAAACAAAAACCTTTTATCTGTAGTTATTAAATTCAAATCCTTTATTATCTTCTTTAAATTGTTTTAAAAGACAAATATAATTATTAACAAAGTCTGACCGGCTGTTCTTTAAATATGCTCAGAATGGCAGCAGTAGCTCTTCATGTCCCAGGGACCATACATTTGCTTTATTTTGTACAATTACTAAATAAAATACAAATAGTATGTTTTTACATTAAGTCCTTTTGACTACGATGTAAACGACATGTATGTTAGGAAAAGTACCAAAATACATGGGCTCACCATAAATTACAGAGTGTCTTAACAAGATTATATTAATAGTTTTACAATGTTCAGTGTCTAGGTTACGTTGATTTAAGTGTTTTTAAGGTCTAGTTCACTTTAGATGATAGTATTACTCTATATTAATAATTTTTTTATAATGAAAATAATATTATTCATTGATTATTTTCACAGTGAAAGTTCAAAATTGTTTTAATTAAAAGTGTCAACAGTGTCTTTGAGAAGTGTGGCCTAGGCCTTGAAGAAATTTGTTCAGTTTAGTTATTTATCAAAAAATACTTTTCTTCCTGGATAGGTTGATGGTATTTCTTCATAGATTCCTTGGTTTACTTCTTTATAATGATACTGTACTTTTTCTTCTATTTATTTTTATTTAGTAGTATTATTTAACTTTTCTTGAAGTTCCCAGGTATGAAATTTACAATATCTTGGATTAGTCACTCTTCTTTAATATCAACCTTTCTCGTTTAGATCCAATAATTCACTCCCATTATTTAATTTATAACATCTCAGTTGTTAAGGCCTATCTCAGCTCTTATTGTTGTGAATTCTAACATTTTATGATACTATGGCGCTATCTGAGCCTCAACATAACCAAACTTCTAATATTTTACCTTCCATTTACTTTAAATTGTCACAACTTTTATAAGATCTTTGATCTTCAATTTATTAGTATTTAGGAGTTTGTGATGGAATACTGATTATTTTGATACTACTGTTGATTATCTTCTATTACATATTTCTTGAGTTACCATTTTATACTTTTAATTATTCGTCCCAAAATTATTTGTTATTAGTTCTTCTTGTACTCTACACTTTAGTAACACTATTGGACACAATTAGTAATAATATAACAACCTGACATGGTTTGTTCTAATTTTAATATAAATCCTTATTCCAAATCCCTTAACTACCTAAGATTAACATGCCTAGTTTTACAAATCTCTATTATTATTATTTTGGTACTTTCCTATTAATAATAACATTTGTGTTATTAATATTACTACATATAATATTAATCAATACAGCCAAAACTAATTACTAATAACTATTAGTAACAAATGACAATTCTTCTTAACTTTCTGTATACAATACAGTTTTTATAAATACAACAAAACACTGTAAGTAATTTCCAAAACATGGTCCACCTTACTTATTAACTTTAATAGTTAACATAACTATCATTCACATCCTTTAACTTTAATAAACATAATTATTAGAACCTTAGTTAACCTTAAGTAAATAATAAAAGAAATAAATAGTATTTAACTAAATAGTTAAATAATTAGTTCTTGACACAAAAACTATCATGTTTCTTGGTACTTTTGTGAATTATAAACATATTTTATTCATGTAATTACACATCAAGCTGATGGGTAAAATATCACGTAACATAATACCCCCCCAGAAATCGGGTTATTTCAGTAATAAACTGATTACTTAAATAAGCTGATTGATCCTAAAACTGCTTCTCTCAAATTTCATAATATTTTTTGATATCAGCTTGATTGTATACCCCCTTTACTTTACTAGTTGCTGTGCTGGTTAATTCATAAATATTATTACCTTTATCCTTGGTTATACTATACGGTCCGGTATATAGGAATAATAACTTTTTAGCTATTCCTTCGGCCGAATTTGGAAAATCTTGGCATTCAGTTGTCGTAAGCGACATGGCCGTGATATAGAAATAGTGGCAGAAAAATATTAAATGGTAATGACGCATGGAAAATCCAGGTCCGGAGTGACCGAAAAATGTTTAGTAAAAGAATATAGCTTGTAAATGCGTGCATTGAAGAATCACCTGGTAGCAGAAATGATGAAAATTGTGGACTGTATTAAATTCATTTTAATTGACGTTCAAATTTACATTATATATGTAGTTAGCAGTAATTTAAATAAAAGGTTGGCTAATGAGCATGTCGTATATAGAAAGTATCAAAATTTTAAGTTATATTAATAACGGGCCTAGTTGGCCATAAGTGAAATGTGTTGGCCTAAGGCCTACATTAAATGTCGCGACAAGAAAATATGACAGTGAGGCAGCGGGCGTGCCGACCGCCGCAAGCTAGCGTTTGAGACGAACTGTACAAAGTTTCGACATGAGTAATCAGAATAGAACAAAAAGTAAGAAGCAGATTAGCCAACCTACAAAGTAAAATTATCGCGCTACCGCACAAGGCCATTTTTTGAACGACTCAAATCGCTTAGCATCGACGGCGTATGCGGGGAATAAAGGCTTCTTTTTCACATATGCTTAAAGTTGTCAAATCACGTACAGTTTCATCTCCTTCTCGCAACTGTATACCAAAAGTTGAAGAATCTGAAAAGTTTAACGAAATGGAAATAGGCACATTTCCACATGGGAGATTAAACAGAAAACGACAAGCAGGCGAATATTTTTCATGTCCTTGTCTTGGATCGTCACCCGGTTGCCGCGCATCGATTTCTATACCGCAAAATGCACATCGAACTCTATCCAGTTCATGAAGATAATAAAATCCGGCTCGAGCCAAATTTGCAGGTGAAATAAAGGATACGGACCACCCGTCAAACGTTCGTAACCGTTCTATCTCGTTTTCCCACATACTAGTATCAAGCTGAGTGTATCTATCAAACACATCCATCGCTAACAGTCTGCGAGAACTTTTAAAATACTACTAGCGCGCTAGTCACATTGTGAACATATTTAAGACGTACGGCTAGCGCTACAGTAAGAAGCGTTTGCTACATAATCAAAATGAAACCACTGAAAGCATCTTTACGTTAAAACTAGTTTAAATTGTTTTGTATTATATAAAATGTTTTTACGTATACCGCCATCCTCGTTTACCCGGACTTTGGACGCTTGCAGTAAGTTGCAGATGTTAATTGTAATAATTATTACAAGTACCAAATTCAACTTGTAAACATATTTAAGACGTACGGCTAGCGCTACAGTACGAAGCGTTTGCTACATAATCAAAATGAAACCATTGAGAGCATCTTTACGTTAAAACCAGTTTAAATTGTTTTGTATTTTATAAAATGTTTTACGTATACCGCCATCCTCGTTTACTTGGACTTTGGACCAGCTTGCAGTAAGTTGCAGATGTTAATTGTAATAATTATTACAAGTAACAAATTCAACTAACTTCACGGTCGAGTTACGGTGGCTCCAAAAGGAGCCAATTACGCCGTCAAAAAAAAAAAAAAAAAACTTTATTGAAGATAGAATACTACGAAGGGACAAAATGGCATTACCTTCCGGTGAAATGTGACTGTATCATCGTCGCTTTGCCAGTCGCATGCACGCACACCGCAATATCTGCACCTCACGGTGTCTTTGTCTCCTTCGTAGAAATATCCGGCTCGTGCTAAAGCACTAGGTGCAACAGTAGTCGATGGGTACTTCGAAATGTAATGCTTAGTGTTACCAATACGGTAAACACTGTAAAAAGTACCGAGTCTGTCTGTGTACGTCGCATGACAACAGGTGAAGTGAGTGAGTGCAGCTAAATGCAACGAGCTTTTATAATGAAATGGGTGTGGTTTTTACTCCCACCACCTACCTACGTTCTTGGGATTTGAAGCCACCTGTTTACTCTTTAGTTTGTACTTACTGTCTGGTTATTGAGTTCAAGGTTGTCTGTTGTATGCGTTTGCTTCGATCATTTATAATATTTACTATGTAATTTATATTGCAAGTCTATTTAAATTGCTTGCAAGGTAACAAATGAGTCATTACGTACGTGTTATATATGGATACAATTAAAAACTTGTTTCAAAGCTTATTACGCCCAGTTAGTTAAAATGCATTTGGATAAGTACGTTACGCTGAATATTCGTGTATGTCTACTGCCATCCTCTTTTATTTGGACTTTGGACCAACTTCTTAACATATAATGCTTATATTTGTGAATAAACACAAGTATAATCATAGTATGCTTGAAGGTAGAGTTACAGTTGGTCATTAAAATGACCTTTAATGTTTGTGTGTGATTGTGTAGGTGTTATTTCTTTTACCAAAACTTCATCTCCCCACTTCTCGATTAATTTTCTTCTATTGACGCGTCTTTTCCTTTACTATTACATCGATGTCTATTTCGTATGTGCATTTTCCATTGGCTAGCGGTATCTCTTGTCGTACAGCTAAAAAGTATTTGCCTTTAGGTAGTGCTGCCATCTCCTCGTCCGTGTATAGTCCAGCGTAGCGCTTAGGTAGAAATACAGAAAATTCTTTGTCTTCTTCTTCCTCCGGATCTAACAAATCGTACACTACAGAAGCGCCGAACTGTGTACTAATATTACGCATAGCAGTTATGTGATATTTTTTGTCTATTAACAACTCTTTTAGTCGCAGTTGAGGCAGAAACTCCCTCAAAGCCACTTCTTTAGCCTTGCCTAAAAATGTGTCCATGACAGTAGACGACAAACGTTTACAGACGAGTGAATAAACCTTGCTGGACGGCTGTATTTATGTAGAACGGATCCGAACAGGTGTGCGAATGAAGATCATTACAGGGACATGTCTCGACATGTACAATAGTGTTATTCAATCCGAGCAGGTGTGCTATGAAGGTCAACTTGTTCATCTCTTACTGCGTACTGACAGTAGAGTAGCCAACGCCCATGCAGGTGTGAGAACAAAGGTCATTACAGAGACACGTCTCGAGCTGTACAATAGTATTATTCAACCCGATCAGGTGTGCTATGAAGGTCAACTTGTTCATCTGTTACTGTGTACTGACAGGAGAGGAGCCAACGCCCATGCAGGTGTGCGAACGAAGGTCGTTACAGTGACACGTCTCGATCTGTACAATAGTGTTATTCAACCCGACTGGTGCCGATACTCCTGCTTGTGTGTCGTGAAGGTTATCTTGTTCGCTAGTAAATGCAGACTCGATTTAATAAAAAAATTATTTACGTTACAATTCGTCTTCTCCTGTTCCAAAGTTTTCAATGCTGGTTAAAGAAAATCTGAAATCTAAACAGACACATGATGTCGGCCCGCCACTGAACTGGTTCCATGAACATACTTCGTAATGACCATCTGCTCGTTTTTTCCCCCAAATTATGGTTTATGTAACCCAATACTTTCAGTATAGATTCCGTCAAATGAGTTAACCTTATTAGATGCTCTTTATGTTTACACAGCAACCTCGTATCTGTTAGTGGGAGCAGCTGTGACAGTCGATTCACTGCATCATCCGGTAAATAACGTTTTAAATGTTCAGCGTTTCTCGCCTTCTGCCTCACGGTATCCATCGTACAGATGAGTTACACTGACTGAACCGATAAATGGAATACACGCACACAATATATATAATAATACAAATATATTCCACACTATAACCTAAGTATTTGATCAACGTAGGGCCTACGTTCAAACAGCGCTTAACATATGTGTTGAAATAATCGATAGTGCCTCGTGAAGTAAATGTTTCCTTTTCAGTTTCAAACTGGCTTCATTTCCGCATCACCCGAGAGGTAGAAAGCAAGGCGGTTTTTTTTTATAGTTCTGTCGCCAGTAGCCCTGTTGCACTGTCTACAAATGTTTAATACTTTTTTGTATTTTTTATATTTTGTCGGATTTCTTATTAATTATACTATGAGACTTGATTTCGTGTGAAAACATATTGTCCACACGTCTTACATTTTATACCTACACCGTCATAATAGAGACCACGTTTCACCAAAGCGGAGAACGATTTAAACTGTCCACCTGCTGCAATGTTATTGTGTCGTTGCATAACCATATTGCATAATGTTGTGCTTTCCTTAATGCACAGTTGTAGACGTACTTATTCGATTTTATATGTCTATGTTTTTTTACACAACACCGATTCCATGAGTCCTGTAACGTGTTGTCATACTTTGTCGCGTTTTGGTCGTTCAAGTCAACTACGTTTGAGTGGAATTTGCTGAGGAAGCGCGTGTGTTCTAAGCCTTTTGTGAACACTATGGAATATGTTCTGCACACGTCACGGATAATCGTTTGCAGTTGTGCATATTCCACTGCACCATCGTACCATGATAAACCGTGATAATAACTTTCCAGCCAGTCTGCTGTACGTGCGTTTTTTGTGGACAAACGTGAATGTTTGTATGGCGGCTTGAATAGAACGACCCGACATAGCTCTTGTTCAATGTCCACTATCGCAAGTTCCTTTATAACGAATCGTTCTTCTTCTTTACCCGGAAGGGTCTCGAACATTATAACACATCCGTCCATGGTAAAGCGTGGAAACACACTGATATGATTGTCATAGGAATGTAAGTTAATAATCTGAGCACAACGTGATGTAGAATCAAACTATACACGTCCCGCAAAAGATTTTAGCTCTTCGATTAACCTGTAACATGCCTGCGTTTCGTCAGTTCTTTCTAACGTTGAAGATGATGTAAGCTCTTGATGTATGTACATGTTGTTTACGTCCTCTCCTGATACTAACTGTCTTAATTGTGCGTTTATGTTGGGTATACACTTTACCATTGTCTTCCATTCGTGTTCTGACAATACGAAAGGGGACGACTTCTCGTCTTTGTCATACCTGTACAGTGTAATATACATTTTTCCAAATAAAGGCTTTACCGTGTACGAGGCGATAACACAGTCTTCTCCCAGTACAGGTATTGTATTTTTTGTCTTGTTCTCTACGCTGTATGATACGACGTCAGCATACGCCATCATACTATTCCATTCATCGTGCGAAACGCATAACACTTTTCTACCGGTGTTTGTTAGGCTTACACACTGTTCGTAGACGTTTCCATGGATAAGAGTGTTAATTAGTCCTGCGTTCACAGACTTTGTCAACGCTTTATTCAACCAGTACGATAATCGTAGAAACATACCATCATGTAAGCCGATCGATTTGTCAATGGTTTGATCGTTCGTCATACCTGTCGGTACCGGTTCGTTGTACGGTTTTCGTATTTTGGACTCGATGCTATCATCTCCGCTGTCCTCACGCTTCCGCTTCATATTGCTTACTGACACGCTTCTCCCATGTTATTCATTTATGCCAGCCGACGCACTACGCTGGACAGCGGAGTGTACTGAAATATCACATCTTGTAATATGAGACAGTATGCTGTAGTGTTGGCGGGAAATATATTATCCGATTCGAATTCTAGTCTCACATCGATCGTGGAAGATTTTACGCTTTCGACTTGTTTTGAACAATCTATTACGATAAGCGGGGCGTACGTTTTAAAATCGTCAGGCGTCATAGTAGGGGCAACGCTTTTTCCTGTTTCGTTTCCGTAATATGACGATTTAAATCTTGCATAAATGTCATATAACAAACCGTATCTATTGTTAGTAAACGACAAATTTAGATTATCGTAAGGATAGTACTGCGAATTTAAATATAATTTAACGTTTTTGAGATTACAGTGGTCAAACGTTGAAGACTGCTTGTTGATTTTTCCCTTTTTCTCCGTTTGAAAAGCCAGCACTATATAACGTGGCTTTTCTACTTCTGTCGACGTCTTTATAGACCACGTCTGTTGCTGAGACGTCGGTAACAATGGATACTCGTGAATTTCCCAATTTCTGTACGCTATCGCGATCGCCTTGTCTCGTTCTACCAGACGTAAGAGCATTGCCTTTTGCGCGTCAGTCGGTTTTACCTCAGGCAATTTCCAATAAACCTTTTGCAGCTTGAGATTGTAATCAGGTGCCGGTTCGGAGGTTGATTTATTGTAATATAGCGCATCAGTGTCTGACGCTGCCCGAAGCAGTACGCGTTCTTGTTTTTGATTAACGATTATACGTTTGTAATCTTCATCAAAACCCATTAACATTCGTAGTGGTACCGTGAAACAGAAATCACCACTGGTGCTTTTCATTTTTTGTAAAGTAGTCGTAGCCTTTGCAGGATGAGTCCAACACGCGGTTATCGTTCTGGTACTCTCTTCGTTTACATCGAACGAGAGTAAATTCTTCAAGGCTGACGTAATACCAACACGTCTCGTTCTCGCCACTTCGACTCCACCCAACTCGTATCGAATCTCTTCAAACAAAAAGGCCATTGCGTTATTGTCAAAACCCATTTCATTATCCACTGCTGTTCCATCCTTTTTTGTGAGTTTTCCTTCTATATACAATAAACTTTCGCAGGGAAGAGTGTACAGGTCTTGTTGTTGAACTGCTATACGTATCTAATCGTTGTTGTCGTATTTGGACGTAGCGTACGGTGTATGGGTGTGGTACTCCAAACTTGCGATACTATCGTCGAAAACGATGTCCTCGTTCACGGAGAGAACACTCGATGGCATTTTTAACTTTTATATTACCTGTAATCCTAACGAACGAAGAAATCGTTTGTTACGAGCTGTTAACGCTCTAACTGCCTTATCCTTACTAACATGTGAATCGGGTTTGATAGGTGTATTTGAAAGGTTCCAGCGTGTTAGTTGTGAACGACCGTAATGTATTCCCATGATTACAAGTCGTGTTTCTTCACGTGTAGCCTGACGGTAACCTCTTCTCCTCTAAAATCTATTAAATTATCTTGTTTATCAACAATTCGTATGTGTATAGTGTCTATACAATTTACGTTCACCGGAAGGTATATGCGATTTCTTGGTTTTTCTATTATCCTCCACCCTGGTGGTACTGAAGTTGAAAAAGAATGCAGTATATGATCGTTTAAACCGTCCTTGTAAGATCCGTGAGCGATATTGCTCTTAACCTGGATCGTGTTCGAATTGACAATGTCAACTGACTCATTAGATTCATGCCATATATTGGCTTCAAGCTTACGTACGTCCTCATTCTGTTTCTTGAATCCCAATAAGGGTGCGATGGTAGGTTTATTGTAATCGATCACGACCTCATGTATCGACTTGATAGTTGTTTTCAAAGTGTTGTTGTTGGCACGCAAGCTAACGACATCCGGCCCGCCCAGCTTGTCTTGAATGTAATCTCGGATATTGTCAACTTCGTATGTGCCAGTAGGGAGAGCGACAGTAATTTTTTTTTTTTTTTGGCTTACATTATAAAACTCGAGCTCATTGTTAACGCCCTCCCAGACGTTAGGTATGGCATTGAAAACGATCATATCGAGAAGACATATTCCCCATTCATACTTCGCAGACAAGTGCAACCGCGGGGAAAAATACCGTCTCAAATTCTGCCGTATAACCAGAAAACATGACCGTATGCGACGACATCTTTACGTTAACTAATCGGTATGCACAGGAAACGTAGGCATAAATGACCGCATATTACCGAATCTTGAATTTGCCTAAAGCCTTTTTGTTTTCTTCACTAAAACAAGGATGATCTATGGGGTATTCCGACGTATCGAAAAGATGGTGGGCTTCCGTAATGTCTTTGTACACGTCTTCCGTCTGTATGTGGTACAGTAAGCTGTCTGTGTCAGTCATCAGTAAACGAATTTGTGGTCCGTACTTGGCCACAGCATACCGATAATGAAAATCGTAAATTCTCGATTTGCTAATGTCAAGTACAGCGAACCCGACATACACAGGGCGCGAAAGAACAATGGACTTTTTTCGCAACGAGAGTCCTGCTAAGTCGTCTGTAAACCGGATCACACGTTTCAGGCGTGGAGTGGAAACCAGTTTACGCAGCCGTCGTTCATCGGAGACTAATTGAAAGTCGATTCGTTTTCTTACATTCTCCAGCGATTTTCGATATACAGAGTTTTTCATCAGTTTAAAGAAGTCTTTATCAAAACTGTTGACTGCTGATTTTCTTTTAGTCGTGTTGAAGTCGACAAATTCTTTCAACCACGGCTTTTGTTTGAAACACAACGCTCTATGAATCGCTTTCAGCTCTAAGCCCAGACTCAAATACAACTTTAAATTTCGATAATGGAGAACGTAATTTTTTTTATCGTCCAAAGTCGTAAGCAACTTCTCTACGGACGATACGGATGATCCGTATACGGAAGCTTCCACTAGTTTCTCTCGCAAACGACGAGAATAGGGTGAAAACATTTCTTCGGTTACTTGTTGTCGAACGGGAGCCAACGGATAATCGCTATGGCGATCGTGAAGATGGTCAGGGTAGTGTAGATCGACTTCAAAAATATACCCAACGTCAGCGTCATCGCTCACATTACGCACATCGATAGCTGCAATCTCGTTTCGATCGAGCCAACGAAAGCCTGCGTAAGGCAGCGAGTGTGACATTGCCGTTACGTATAAGTTGTTACAGTCCGTGTAAAGAATATACGTGGTCGGCCGTGAAGCATCGTATTGTCCTGCTACTTGGGGATTGTTTGCTGCGGCATGGCGGTTAGAAATTTGGGCCACCCCGCCCTTTAAATTCTTTTCTAGATACAGATAGATGTCGACATCCATCAATAGCTCCAGTTCGATAGGCGTCATTTTTAACATCGAGTTCCAAGCCAAACCCGGAAGCGAGTAAAAATGACACGGATCCAGTTGGTAGTATTGGCACGCAATTTCTCGAAAACTTGCAAAGATTTCTGCCAGCAGCAAAACGTCAGTCTTCAAGTACAGATCGTGGTACTCGCCAAGATTACTTAAGCTGAATGCCGACCACACGCGTTGGGCATGCGCATACTCGGCTTCCGTAATTGACGAGTCCATCAACCTGCTGTAAAAATGTTCGCGAGCGGGTAAGCTTGTTCCCTCGAACCTATTGACACTGTCTACGTACTCATATGGGTACAGCCCTTTACGTATGAGCAGGTCAATTTGTTCGTTGAAACACTGCTTAAGAATAGGAAAGTTATGCCCGTTCGCGGTCATGTTGTTTACAAGTTTAGCCAGAGACATGTTCAGAAACTGATAGCTGTCCAAGAAGCGTATATTTCCCAGAGTCACCGAAACGTAGCGCTCGCTAGTGGTCGCTATACAGGACAGCCCGTCGTACTTGCCCAACCCTTGTATCAGGTGGTGACAATCGTAACCTCGCAAGTTGTGAAAAAATACAGGTAAGTGTCTGGCCTTCTTACAATTGAGATTGCAAGCCGTATGTGCAGCGCCTAGAAACTTGCCGGTCCGATGACAATGATTGCGCACTTTGTCATCATTAGGCAGTGGTTGATTGCACAAACGACATATCGTTGCCTCTTTGTACGCATCATTGTCAACGTCGGACATAGTTAAGGGCGTAATCTGACGCATAATAGATTGCAACAGCAATGCATCTTTCCGCAATTCACACAGGAAGTTGTCGATAACGTTATCACCGTGGTACACTGTCGGTGGTTTGAAAAGTTTCCGTTCATGGTCGATGATGGCAGAGCAGTAACCTGAAGGCACATGTACGGACTGGATATTTGTGGACGAAACTGGTCGTTCAATTGTTTCAGTTGTCTGGCCATCATTAGTTACAGAATAACGAATGCCGGATGTTGATTGAACGGACAGAGGCTCAACACCCGGAGAACAGCTAGCGACAGGAAGATTAAGGACTCGAAATCGGCATAAATGGTGAACGGATGTTTTAGGGTGTAGGAATAATTTTTGAATGACATTATTCTGTCTTTATGGTCGGGCATATTTGTTTTCTGTTCGCCAACAGTGGTGCAGTTAGGTAAATGATCAGATAGAAGCTGAGCAGTGCTGAAACGGTGGAGACAATAATCACAGTAGAAGCACTTATGGTCGTGTTTCGTTTAGGAAAATAATAACTTATTCATGTTGGAGATGAGACAGTAGTGTGTTTGACCTTGAAGGTTTGTCAAAAGCAGCAGATTTATATGTTACGTTCTACCCTTAACGTTTGTAATTCTTACGGGGTAAATTTCTTTTCCGTCCTCACAGCCAAACACATTAACAGAAATGTCAGAGTTCTGGGTTTCGAATTTTGAAATATCTTTGACAGAAACAGGGTATGGAATGCCGCTCATGTTTAGACGATGCGTGTGATGTCTATATTTGGATACACGGTCTCTGTTAAGTTTAACGGACGTATGCTGGCCAAAACCGACCAGACGAAGCACATTTCGTCTGCGGTGTTTTCAACATTTACAACTGCCTTGGTCTTGGATAGTTTTGTTGGAGTCGGGATGTAAGAAGACTCCAACAAAACTATCCAAGACCAAGGCAGTTGTAAAAAGGATGTTGTATTGTACAAAGGATGATATCTGGCAACGATCAGTTCCACCCTTTGCACAGAATCTACTATCCAACCGCTGCCTTCACGCGTGTACCTGGAGATGCTTTCCAGGATTTTGTTGTAAGAAGATTCGAGTTGTTCGTCTAAAGTATCGTGTACGTCGCCCGATAACGTTACCTGACAACGTCCATGAAAAACTCTGATGGAACTAATCGTGTCGTGTACGCCGCTGTCACTGCTGATACTGTACTTTACGAACTCGATTCTGCAGGCGATATGCCACTTTACGCTGCGCAAACGATTCAGTTGTTCCAGGAGGTCAAGTAGTAACAGAGGTCTGCATTCAGTAAGGACACCTGCGAAATCAGTAATCACCTCAGCTTCGTCATCGTGCTGTCGCGGTGTATAAGTATACGACGTGAGAGGGCCTCTAACACTTGATTCTCTCAGTTCCATTATTTTTCTGCAATTAAAATGTACAAATCGTCTTGCAAAGAGTGAGAACACAACTCGACGTCGTTAACTTTTTATAACACACACACACACACACACACACACACACACACACACACACACACACACACACACACACACACACACACACACACACACACACACACACACACACACACACACACACACACACACACACACACACACACACACACACACACACACACACACACACACACACACACACACACACACACACACACACAGAGTTTGTATTAAATATGTTAAAGATCAATACCAAGTGCGAGTTTATAGACACGCGCACACACACACACACACACACACACACACACACACACACACAAAGTTTTTTATTTAATACGTTATCTTTTTTATAAACACACAGTTTGTATAAAATATGTAAAAACCAATACCATCTGTGACTGTTTATAAACACACACACACACACACACACACACACACACACACACACACACACACACACACACACACACAGAAAGAGTTTTTATTAACAATGATTGCACAAAATGTATAACAACTTTTACTTACATATTTGATAATTGTGATTAGTACGACGGGTTTTGTGCTGTGTATTCTCGCTTCGGTGTGCAAAAATAGAATGGAATTGCCTGAACAAATCTTTCTTTTATATCGTACAGACCGCATAGAAAACATAGTCGTGTCTATTCTTAGACGATTATTCATTAGTGTCGAGACATGTGCTCGTTATGTAAATTTTATAGTCAGCATTCTTGTTGGTGCCTGTAAATAGAGCTTACAAGTTTTTTATAGACCTAAATGGCTCTAAGTTGAACGTGCGTTTTCTATTAGATACACGTCTAAGATATAATCAAACCGGTTTACATATACAGGCCTTACACACTTAAATTGAATACCTATATACGGCTGTCGGACAGACCGTGGGACATGAATATATTATGACTTTGGCGCGCATCTTGTAATACCCAATTACTTTTTCTACTAGTAGATTTGGCGGGAAGCGAATCTAAGCCTATATAATGCTAACCCCCAGTTGTAATGTATTATTGTCTATACGCTCTTCGCCATGACTCCATGCCACCTGGAAACTTTTATACAAATAATTGTGATTTGCGAGATGAGTATGTTACACGCTCACCGTATTTCTGTAAGTCAATTAACCTTCATGTTAAATTTTATTCTATTAAACGTTAAGAATATAGATCGTTTTACAACGAATATGTTTGTGTAAATTTGTATTTGCATAAGCCAAATTAGAACTAACACTACCGTATTTCTGTAAGTCAATCTACCTTCATTTTCGGTTGTATTCTATTAAACATTACAAGTATCGGTATGTATTAAATTTACATGATGATTTTCGTTTAAATAATTGTGTGCATAAGTCAAGTTAGAAATAACAATAGTGAATTTTCAGGTTACTGTACGATTGTTTTTTAATGGAAACCAATAGTACTGTAGCTGTGTACAATTGGTATTTAACGTAGCAGGATACAATTAAGCCGTCCTTAAAAATATGTAAAGTGTCTTATTGAAAATGCGCGTAGACAAATGCTTTACTTTTAAACAGCACTTCATTTTTTAAATGCATGTATTTTGTTTGTTATTCAGAATGATTTTTCAAACAATTTGACGGACGAGTATCGCATTAAACGCCGTTTGATGCCAACATCTAGAGTTGAGCCCGTACGTCGTTCAAGATCACCAAACAGGATACGAAACAACACTAACTTAGACTATGACAGCTCTGACGATGAGGATCCATTTAGGTTTCCAAACTATCCCTCTAGACGATTTAGACATTAGACGATACAGAAGACGATTATGACATTACATATATACAATTTACACACAAACATAAATACAATAACTCGACCACTGGATTCTAGTTTATTGTGTAACTTGTTTTAACAAGTTTCATAAATAATTAAAATCTATAGTGCTCGTCCTAAGTCGAGATGTTCAAACGAGGAAGATTGTAAACACGTACACAAGAATTAAATATAGCGTAACAGTTATTAATGATGTACTGTAGAATGTAACACATGCATGCCACACGTCGTCCCCGAGGCGTTTTTAGACATTCGCTGTTTTTTGTCAGAACATATACATTCTAATATGACTACATACTGTAGATTTTGTCAACTTACCTTACGTGATATCTGAGCGAAACACCTTAACGAACTGTATGAATTTATTTGTATTAACCACAGATGGATAAGTATGAATATTAATATTAACCATTTAATTTAAACGTCTTTAATGTAATAGATAAAAAAACTTCAAAACACTTTTAAGGCCTCTCCGGGACTCGAACCCGGGTCTCCGAGTCCCAAACCCGGAATGTTAGCCGCTACACCAAGAGACCGTTGATGTTTAATGGTGCTTTATTTTCTTTAACAAAATAATGGTATTATGGTACATTATATCAGTCATATATAGTAAAACATAGATACATACCCAATTATATGAAATAATGATTTTTTATCATTAGATAAATGATTGATTATATCTCTACAAGCAATTTCTAACGTAGGCCAAATATGCGCCCTTCAACCGACGGCGTCAGTCAATTGCATTAATATATTACCTAAAGCAATGATTACAATATTTATTACATTTGGCTAAGGTTTTTCCTGTCTAATGGGCAACAAGTCGTTCAGCAAGAAACCTATTTATTATTTGCGACAGCTGCATGGTGTAAGCAATATATTTGTTCGGTAGGTTTCAAAATTACGTTTAAAACATATTCCAAGCTTATTACCTATTTGAATTATGAAAATACAGGGCACACAACATAGTATAATGTAATTTCAATAATGTACACATTATATATTGGTCAACGTACCTTCACACTTAACGTGATATCCATAATTGCTGTGCTGTGCGTAAAACTAGTCACAACACATTCACGAACTTTCAGCATTTATTTGTATTATACTAAACACTTTTAACCGTTGGTCAAATATTTTCCTCGATCGATTCATTAATAATCGAGTTACGACATAAAACAGAACACATCACGAACTTTCAGCATTTATTTGTTTTATAGAAAAATCGAGCAGTACTTATAATATTAAACCACTGTACACATAATTCACCTCTCCGTTACTACGCTACTTGTAACAAAGTTTGTTTGAGTGGAAAAAAAAACAACCAAACAAACAGTTGATTGTCTGGTTTCACGCCAGCAAAACCTGCAACGAGAATCTTGTGTGTGTGTGTGTGTGTGTGTGTGTGTGTGTGTAATTAATGAGACAAAGTCCTTTCCGCATTCAACCACGTTCAGCTTGCGTCTCGTCGAACCGGTTTCGCACGCGTGCAACATATATTTATTCATTTAAAATCGTCTGGCTGGTCGTTAGTACAGTCATACCTAAAAACATATGTATGTTCTCTCACAACTGCAAGCGACAACATAAATCATGGTATATAGAACATTGTTTGCCAATATATCAATTACCCAATTTTGTACACCCACACGTTACTGCTTTTTCTGACAACGTAAATTAAACGTATCAAATTAAACAAACATATCAAATACAAATAGTGTATGCCGGTCCTACCACAGGCAGGGCATATCAAATTAATACATACAATAAAATTCACATTCATGATTTTGTCAGCCGTTACGGCAGCCGTATCCGGCTCCTAGCAGCCACCCGACATCTTCCAGCGCACCCTCGAGCCCGAGAACGTGACGCCAGCAGCCGGCGACCGCCGCAAATCGTCAGAGTGGTGGAGGGGGAGCACGGCGGACGGAAAATGTACGCAGAGGCTGGAAATAAGTTTTAGTCCGCCATTTTGTTTTTGACGTCCCATCGGGCGTTCTATGACCAAGCTCTCTACCGGCCGCCATTTTGTAATACCCTTCCCATTGCCCAGAAAATTCTTGGCCAAGCCTCCATTTTGTTCCCCCCTCCCCATCCCACAGACCCATAAGCCACGCCCACTTGAACCACCCGTGAGGGGGGACCGGCCGGCCATTTTGTACCCCCCTCCCCCTTGCCGAATACACTGTTAGCCAATAGGGGGAAACTATCCGCCATGTTGTTCCCCCACCCCAATCCCCCGCCCATAGGACATGCCCACATGGGCCTATAGGGGGCCTTAGCCGCCATTTTTCCCCCACCACCCACCCGCCACGCCCACATGACCCCTCTCTACCCACGCCATCCATCCACCACCTTTCCCACCCCACCACCCGCCATACCCACCCCCACCACTTTTAAGCCCCGCCTGAGTTAGGACCGGCATTTAACCCTACTTACATTACATAATTTCTTACTACCGGTACCGTATGTTTATTTATATGTAATAACAATAATACATACATACACAAATTTGCATTTTCATAGATCATGTTTGTTTCCGTTTGTGGGGCGTTTAAGAATCTGTCCAATGTCGATTGATTTTCTCTCTACTTCAGGATTTTTCGGAAGTGATTAATAACGTTGTCACTGGACATGGACATGGAGGATGGACACAGCTCTTGCCAAGCAGAATTCAACTGTCTGTGAGTGACTTCTGGCCACGGTTTTGAATGATCCTGGTAGCTTCGAGAACATCCAATTTTTTTAATGTCATCGTTGATGAGAACTGACATGCTTCAAAACACTGACGAAACACAGCACAAGTCTACAATTTCTTGAAACCTGCAATAACATCCTGTTCCATTGGCTGAATCAACAAAGTGGTATTTGGCGGCAGAAACTGAACTGTGTGCCAGGGAATGTCTGCCAACAAATTATCTTCAAGGTCTGTTGGGTGTCCTGGTGCACTGCCCAATAGACACAGTCCTTCCAACGGCAATTGAATGTTAATCTTTGACCGTCCTTTTATTGGTCTGAAGTTACTCTTTCAAGCATGGTGCAAAACCTTTAGCCATTTTTTGAAATAAACCTGCGTGACTCATGCCTTTCATTCCACCTCCACATCACCAGTCTTTCTTTAATTATGGTTTTTTTTTAATGCTCTAGGATTCTCAGAGTGATAGACAAGAAGCGGTTTAAGCTACACATCACCTCTAGCATTAGCTTCAAAGGTAACATCATTTTTCACGATTTCGTGTTGTAACTCCCAGGAATATTTTTCTTATCTATCGTGATGTTGTGTGGTTCCAAAATAAATCAATTTCATCACAATTTTATAAATTTGTTGTGGACAATATCCTTGAAACGAGTTCTTGAAACTCGAGACAGCACTTCTCAGCTTCTTCATCTGCACTAGCAGACTCACTGTGCATTACCACGTTTAATGCCAGATCTCCTTCTAAACTTTGCAAACCACCCAGTTGTATCTCTCATTTCTATCTCCTCATGTGATGAATGTGGAGTTCATTTCTCGAGTTCTTCAAAAATTTCTCTAGCCTCCTCTAGAATGACACTCATACTAGTTACAACTATTTTCATTTCCCTTTCTTTTATCCGAACTAAAAGTAATCACACCATGGATGGCACATTTTATTTCTCAGATATGATTTTTGCTACTGCTTCAGTCTTCTTGGTTATATCTTTCTTAGTTAAGATTCTGCCTACTATAGACCTATTCAAGCCACACTGCCTCGCACCAACACACATCTTCTGTCCACTATTTACCTTGGCTATCATCTCTTGCTTGGTTTCTATGGTGAGGACGTTTCCTGACACTCCACTCTTTTTAGGCCACATAATATTATCATTTGTTTTTTTATAAAAAGTTCAGAAAAGCACTTACAAAATTCAGAGAACACAAATCAACTAGCGCACAACAAAGTTATATATGCAACTGTCAAAGTCTCTTCCAGAAATCGTACATAAATGGCAATAAAATACATTATTGTGAGGTGTTTGTTATCCAAACATAAATCTTTTGCAAAAGTGTTGGTTGTCTGATTTGTTCATAGTCCGAACTGTTCGTTAACTGATCACCCACTGTACACCAGTACAGCTCAAACGTCAATTTAACAATACAACAGTTTATACCAAATGTCACCTTCTTACATACAAGAAGTGGCAGACAGAACCTGACACCTAACTAATATACACATAGTATCCACACTGCCCAGAACAAAGCCACCCATAGTTATATAATAGACATTTGTATATAGTTTACATTATACTGAGTTTCATATTGTTTCACTGTCAATCTGATAGCTTATTGTATGAGGCATATTTATAATCACCTTTGTCCTATACATATTTCATATATATTTAGACTGACATTAGTTTAAATGACAATTAGTTGACTTGTAATTTTCTTCACACAAAAGTATATTGAATACTATTCAATAATTAGCCAGTAATGGTACTTTTTGTTACCAACAGTAGAACACGCCATTGTCAAACCTCTTACCAGTGTCTTTCCAACCATCCCCCGCCTAACATACATTTCAAATCTGTCAGTTCAACTCTAACCTCTGAAGCTGCTGTAACTCATGAAACAATTGTCAGGCAAATTAAAATTTATCTTTATAACTATAGCAAGTGTTTATTTATTCAATTGAAGTATCAATAAAATATTCTACCAAATGCCAAGAGACTATTCGGTTAGTGTAATATTCTTTGTACAAAACACAAAGTCAGAAGTTATTCTAACAGATAATTTACCCAACATTTGGTGAGACTGACACCACCACACAAAATGTACACACCCCATCTTGATAATATTTTCTGGCACACAATGACCATAAGGGATGATTATGTTGCACTCATTTCCACCTTATGATTATTACTCTTGTAATGTCACCAACACTTTTTAATGAACTTTTTTAAATAGCCATTAGCCTGGAAATAATTGAAAATATTGTTAACCTCACCATTCCAATTGAATCTAGAGGAGTGAAGGTTAACTTGAATCATTTCCTTTTTTACATTATCCGTGTGGAAAGTCTAAGAATCTATTGGTCCAATATTTGTTGCTTTCCAGAGTACTGCTGATGTGTATGCCCTCCTGACAAATGGACACAAAAAGGAACAGTATTTTTTAGATTTCTTCATAACAAAATAGATATTACCTTAGAGTATATAAGTAACTTAAAATAAATTATGTGAATACTTAAAAAAAACTGTCTATCACTCAATTCATGGAGTATTTATTATTTCAGTTGTAATATTTTAATTAGTATTTAAACTGAGGACAGCTGGAAAAATGCCTGTTCCCTGCCAACTGCCTGTTTGGGTAGGTGAAATGCCACTTTTTGAATAGGTTAATAATGACGAAAGTTTGTCCACTGAATTCTAATATAAAAGATTCATTACCACCATTCATTAAAGAAGTTGTCTTAAAACATTATAAAACAGAATGTTTAAAAGTAACTGTAACGAACAAATTAAACAATGAAAAGATGTAACAAGAAATATTCTTAACAGAGTCATTAGAAATCAGTTGTGAAAATAAAGCATCTACATTTACCTTTACCCTCTCCCAGGTTGCACAGCAATTCAGATATGAAGTAGGAAATACCATTCTTCATATTATTTTGTCCCTTCACATTTTTTTTCAGTCACTGAATGTGCTGCATCTCCTTCATTCTGAGTATGCCCCCTCAATAAAAATTTATGAGTTAGGGATTTTATTTTAAAGTTTGCTACAGCATACAAATATACAGATATTATGAACTTATTTTTTTGCTGACCACCGCAGTTATTGCAGTACAGCATTATTTCTAAATTTTCTGAACCAGCTAGTTTTGCTTGTTCTCTTAAGAAATAAAGTAACCAAGAACCTATTTCTATTGCCCCTAGCCAACACTCTCCCTCAAGCCACATATAGTTGTAAACAGTAACGGCTTAAGGCCCTGGCGACCCGGGCGGTCGCCCGGGGCGCCGCGAAGTTAGGGGCGCCAAGCGGAACGAAAAAATGTTTTACGATCTACGATCGGCGATTTAGAATAAATTTTCTGCGTGTTCCCAGTTTACTAATTATAGTAAAACCATGGATTACCACAACAACAAATTTACAACAGTATCGTAAGTTTTTAAAAACTTAAAAACCAATACAAAACAAATCTTACGAGAGGCAGGTGGGAGGAGGGCGCCAGTGGCTTAGAAAAGTGGACCTGTGACTGAGTCTATTTCGTTTGAGGTACGAACGAATAATACAGGCCTGGGCGTGCAAGAAGGTGAGTCACTTTCGCAGTTCGATTCGACTACGGGCGCGGGAGGGGGTGAAATGACTCGATGGCCGAGATGCGCCTGCGCGTACAGGCTAATATACAGACGCTCGCTTGACATCAGTCGCACTTGTAGTAGTAAGTCAAACGGCTTTAGTGTCAACAATTATCGTAGGCGAATGAGCGATGGTGAAGAGGTTTCACGTCCCTGGCTTATATATTCTGTATCAAAAGACGTCATATTTTGCTTTTGCTGCCGACTGTTTAGCACAATACGAACATCTCTGTCTTCAGAGACTGGGTACTCCGACTGGAAGCGCATGTCTGAACTACTGTCAGAACACGAAAGATCACCAGGACATATGCGGGCATTCCAGTTCTGGAAGGAATGTTCTACGAGGCTGCGTGTGAACAAAACGATTGATGCAGAACACCAGAAAATGATCAAGAATGAAGTTGAACGCTGGAAGGAAGTTTTCAAACGCATTGTGTACGTGATTGAGTTTCTTGATTCACAGAATCTGCCATTTCGGGGTGCGTCAGACAAACTGTATGACAGAAACAATGGGAATTTCCTGAAACTGTTAGAGTTTGTAGGGAAATTTGACATCATAATTGGTGAACACTTACGGAGGATTACTTCAAAAGAATCTTATGTACATTACCTAGGGAAGAATATCCAAAATGAAGTGATCGAAGTCAGTAACGGCTTAAGGCCCGGGCGACCCGGGCGGCCGCCCGGGGCGCCGCGAAGTTAGGGGCGCCAAGCGGAACGAAAAAATGTTTTACGATCTACGATCGGTGATTTAGAATAAATTTTCTGCGTGTTCCCAGTTTACTAATTATAGTAAAACCATGGATTACCACAACAACAAATTTACAACAGTATCGTAAGTTTTTAAAAACTTAAAAACCAATACAAAACAAATCTTACGAGAGGCAGGTGGGAGGAGGGCGCCAGTGGCTTAGAAAAGTGGACCTGTGACTGAGTCTATTTCGTTTGAGGTACGAACGAATAATACAGGCCTGGGCGTGCAAGAAGGTGAGTCACTTTCGCAGTTCGATTCGACTACGGGCGCGGGAGGGGGTGAAATGACTCGATGGCCGAGATGCGCCTGCGCGTACAGGCTAATATACAGACGCTCGCTTGACATCAGTCGCACTTGTAGTAGTAAGTCAAACGGCTTTAGTGTCAACAATTATCGTAGGCGAATGAGCGATGGTGAAGAGGTTTCACGTCCCTGGCTTATATATTCTGTATCAAAAGACGTCATATTTTGCTTTTGCTGCCGACTGTTTAGCACAATACGAACATCTCTGTCTTCAGAGACTGGGTACTCCGACTGGAAGCGCATGTCTGAACTACTGTCAGAACACGAAAGATCACCAGGACATATGCGGGCATTCCAGTTCTGGAAGGAATGTTCTACGAGGCTGCGTGTGAACAAAACGATTGATGCAGAACACCAGAAAATGATCAAGAATGAAGTTGAACGCTGGAAGGAAGTTTTCAAACGCATTGTGTACGTGATTGAGTTTCTTGATTCACAGAATCTGCCATTTCGGGGTGCGTCAGACAAACTGTATGACAGAAACAATGGGAATTTCCTGAAACTGTTAGAGTTTGTAGGGAAATTTGACATCATAATTGGTGAACACTTACGGAGGATTACTTCAAAAGAATCTTATGTACATTACCTAGGGAAGAATATCCAAAATGAAGTGATCGAAGTAATAGGATCAATGATACGACAACGAATACTACATAATGTACAGAAGTGGACTTACTATGCTATTATTTTGGACTGTACGCCTGATCAAAGCCACATACAGCAAATGACTTTGATTATACGTTTTGTAAGTTGTGAACCAGGTAAAGACCCCTGCCCCAAAGAACATTTTTTTGGGTTTATCCCAATTGCATCTTCAACAGGAGAATCTATGACAAACATTCTTTTGTCCAAGTTAAATGAAATGAAAATACCTTTAAAAAATATGCGTGGGCAAGGGTACGGCAATGGTGCAAACATGGTGGGGAAAAACGCAGGAGTCCAGAACAGAATTCTAACTTTGAACCCTCGCGGATTTTTTGTACCTTGCAGTGCACATTCGCTGAACTTAGTGGTGAACGACTCTGCTTTATCCTGTAGTGAGGCTGTAAACTTTTTCATGGTTGTGCAGGAAGTATACAAATTATGTTCTGCCTCAACTCACCGGTGGTCTGTGTTAAGAAAACATGTTACATCACTAACAGTTAAACCGATATGCGACACTCGATGGGAGAGTCGCATTAATGCAGTTGCTCCTTTTCGTTACCAGACAGGAGAAATATACGATACTCTACTTGAGTTATCTACTGACTCATCGATCGATGGCTATGGAAAGAGTACTGCCTTGGGTCTGGCTAGCAAGCTAAAGAGCTTTAAGTTTATCTGCTCCTTGGTTGTATGGCATGAAATACTTTTCAGGATAAATATTATCAGCAAACAGCTGCAAAAAGAAGATATGAACATTGCAAAAGCAGTTGAGCTAATTTCTAAAGTGAAAGAACATTTTGAGAAAATGAGGACGGAGAAGGGTTTTGAGGAAGTACTTGTTGATGCCAGGGAGATTGCAGAAACTCTTGAAACCGAAGCCACATTCCCAAGTGAATCTCAAGTACGTCCAAGAAGGGTCAAATGCAAATTTCACTATGAAACAGCTGACGAGCCAGTCTCAGACCCAAAAAGAGCATTTATGACGAATTTTTATTTCTGTTTGTTGGACTGCGTAATAAACTCACTTGAGGAGAGATTTTCACAAATATCCAGCCACAATTATGTATTTGGCTTTCTTTATAACATCAAAAATGAAGATAAGAATACATTGCTACAAAAATGTGCAGACCTACAGATAGCTTTGACCGATGCGGAGCACCGAGATATTGAAGGACACCAGCTGCACCAAGAACTTCTAGTACTTCTGACTCTGTTACCCGAAGACTGTGGCAACAGGCCAGAAGACATCCTCAAGTTCATCATGAACAACTCTTTAGCTGAAAATTTTCCAAATGTAAATTAGCTTTGAGAATTGTATTAACACTTCCAGTAAGTGTAGCGTCTGGGGAGAGATCTTTTTCAAAATTAAAAATTATTTAAGATCAAGTATGGCACAAGAACGTCTTGTAGGACTTTCCCTTATCTCAATTGAATTTGGTATTCTAAAAGAAATAGACATTGACTCTGTTATAAAAGATTTTGCAGAAAAAAAAGTTACCGTAAAGTACCTTTGTGATTTTGAAATTGAGTAACCTACAGTTAATTGTAATTTTGAATTTTTTATACCAACTTTTTTGTAAGATTACAATAAATATTGTCGATAGTCGATACACTTAGTAATTTGTAGCTATTTTACCGAACCCATTTGCTCTTCCTGAGTTTGATTTAGGCCTTAATACTATTGATTCAATTAAAAATCATTTAAAAAGAAACGAATAATTTAGCATGTATTTCATACTACTGATCACCCGAAATAAGCCTAAGATAACCGAACATAAAAATACATTATTGCAATAATGTAACACAATTTTTAACGAAATAAACTGCAATTGTATTCCAAAAAGATAACAAATCAATTAAATTCATACAAGGCTAAAATATTCTTATAAAATGTAGAGTCCTAGTTGTGTCATTTCCTGTTTAGTTTTTTTGGGGGGCGGGCAGGGCGGCGGAAAGCTCGCTTGCCCGGGTGAAATTTTTGGCTTGAGCCGGCCCTGGTTGTAAACATCACGAATTCATTTTTCTTGGTAACTCGCACACTGTAGGTGAACCGAATCCTATCAACCTATTGCTCTTATTTCAATACTCCTTCCTCTTCTTCAGGCTTTGGAACTTACAGTCTGCTGTATACTCAAGGATCGGACCACATTTCCTTCTGTCTTCTGATGTGGTTTCCCCTAGGAAGATAAAACATCAGTTGCTTAGACTGTCTGTCCTCATCTATCCGTTGCACCTGCCTGATCCATCCAACCCTGTCTGTACTGGTTGACCCTGTCATTCAGATTGTAAGTTCCTAGAGCCAGGAATGGAAGAAAGGAGTGGTCAACAGTAAACCATTCCATGGGCTTTTGGTTCCCTCTTCATTACAGGTAAGCTATTTTATATTTAGATTCAGGCAATTTATTCAAAACTGTTTAAAGCAACGTTGCTAATCTCCGTTTTCTTTGTCTGCTTATACAGAATTCAAATCTGCGAGACTCCCAAGTGAATATTTCAAGGACTATGTTATTGAAGAGTTTTATGTACAAGCTGCACAATTCACCAATATGTATGCAGTAAAAACCACAAGACTGTCTGTAAACTCTAATGCTCAAGAGTAAAACATTTTTATTGCACTGAATCTTCTCATGGGATGTTTTCCATTTTTCACATCTGTGACTGTACTGGCAAAGAGGTTATAGTTTGTCATGTGTATCTGAGTTCATCCCTCGAGATAGATTTCTAATGCCAAGGAATCTTTTTCACTTAGTAGATACTGCAAATCCTGAAGGACAAGAAACAAACCGACTATGGAAAATACAACTGATCATTGATGCCATTAAAAACATGTGTATGCGTTTGCCTCGTGACTTTCAAATCTACAGCATAGGTAAGTAAATGACCCCTTTTACTGGGAGGTGCCCTTTTAGACAATTTGTGAAAAACAAGCCTCAGCCTGTTGGTTTCAAGGTTTTTATAATTACAGCTTCTTCTGGGTTAGTACAGTCATACCCCGCTTTGAGCGACCCCACATAAGGCGAATTCGCTATAACGCTTTTTTTCTAAAAAAATATTTATTATACATAATATTAACAATTACGTATACAGTATCAATAATATTGTATATATACGCATCATCGTAAATGTAATGAATATGTAAATTTTGAATTTAACAACTAAAGTTTGCGTATTTTATTTTGAAAATGACAAATAAACACAATTATATTACTGTATTATTTTTTAAGGAGTACAAACACGTCAGCCTACCAAACAGACAGCTGATTTGTACAGATAAATAAGAGGTTGCATTAGGTCAGACGTAGATCTGTACACAAGTGTCAGCCAAAACAGTAGTATGTTTTGTAAACATACATGGCTGCGCCATTACACATTATAAATGTTATTTGACCTTGAATACTCTTGTTGGCGGGATTCTGACGAATGAGAAATCGTATCTGTGCTGGAGACCCGTGGTGACGCTGAATAGACAACACATTTTCACTACACACAGCAGTGGCTGACGTTTATTAACCATTTATGAGTTCCGGATGCCACAACTCAGATTAAACTGTGCACAATGTTTGTAGAAAAGGCGGACGTGTGTTGTGACGTAGGCGTTAGTTTGCAAAATGCATCTTCCATTCCCGCCAGAAATGTATTCACGTTTCTTGTTTATCTTGTCTCAGACAAATAAACATTACTGTACTGTATACGTACTAATTTACAATCTTGGAATGGTAGTTCGGGTTAATCCATCCTTTTTAGGGCCCCTTGTTGAACTTAAGTCTCGGCCAGTTTCCTGGAAAACCATTCACTCTTCCCCCCGTTATTGTTTCTAAACATTGAGAATACGTTTTCCTTTCAGTTTAGTTCGAACATTCAATTAGAACGGATTAACAATGTGCGCTGATAAAATGTCAAAATTAGCAGTTAAACATAATCATTGACTCTTGAAGTTAAAATGAAAATTTTAAATCATATGTAGTCGGGTGTTGGTGCCACAGAAGTCGGTTGTGAGTTTGACATATCGGAGTCAACCGTACGTACAGCTGTAAAAAATAAAGAAAAAATTTTGCTATCCAGTCAGTCCGCGGGTACATCTATTGCTGCTACAAAAGTGAATTGGTCTAGTCCTCTATTATGGAAAAAATGGAACACCTACTGTCAGTTTGGGTTGAAGACATGAACCAGCAGCGAATGCCTTTAAGCCAGGCTGTTATCATGGCTAAAGCTAAGTCCCTGTTTGACGACATTAAAAAAAAGGAGGAAGAATTTTCGACCACTGAATTTAAAACAAGTCGAGGTTGGTTTGATCGATTCAAACATCGCTCAAACCTTCACAGCCTTCGACTTCAAGGTGAATCAGCAAGAGCCGACATGGAAGCAGCTGATAAATATCCTTCCACATTTAAGGATTTGGTGAATAGTCGAAGCTATCCCCCTAACCTTGTTTTCGATGTGGATGAGACAGGGCTGTTTTGGAAAGTTACCTTCACGCACTTTCATTTCTAAAAGTGAGCAACAGGCCCCCGGTTTAAAAGCGGCCAAGAATCGGCTTACACTTCTGTTGGGGAGTAATGCAAGTGGAGATTTGAAGTTAAAACCTCTTTTGGTGTACCACTCAGAAAATCCACGAGCGATGAAATTTTATAAAAAAGAAAATCGGCCCGTCATGTGGACATCAAAAAAGAAGGCTTGGGTGACAATGGCTGTGTTTAATGATTGGTATCTTAACCATTTCATCCCCGAAGTAAAAAAATATTGTGAGGAGAACGACTTAGAACATAAAGCCCTGTTAGTTCTGGATAACGCGCCTGGTCATTCTGTTACCTTGGAAAGCCTCTTAACTGATTTTCCTGTTGATGTTGTGTTTCTTCCTCCCAATACAACTTCATTATTGCAGCCTATGGATCAGGGAGCAATTGCTGCTTTTAAAGCGCATTATTTGCGCCGCACGTTCGGCCAATTAATTCATGAAACAGATTCAGCAGAAAAACAGTCAATGAAAGAATGGTGGAAATCGTTTAACATTATGAAAGCCATTGAAAATATTGATCTTTCATGGAAAGAAGTTAAGCAACATTGCATGAATGGTTGTTGGAAAAAACTGTGGCCGGATGTGGCCAAAAATGAAGAAAATAAAGTTTTTTCAAATTTAGTGAATGACATCACACAGCTAGCCAACAAAGGGAAGGTAAGTGAAGAATCCATAGAAAAACAAGACATTATGAAATTGATTGAATCCGACACGCAGCCTTTGACAAACAAAGAACTTCTGGATCTACAATCTCAAGATGAAGCGGAAAAAGAAGAGATCATTCCTGAAGAAACACCGCGAATTTTGTCAACTAAAATTTCGCAGGAAGGTTTAATATTAATTCAAACAGGATTAAACCTCATGGAGCAAAATGAAGTTGATTGAGAGAGAATTGCGAAAGTCAAAAAAGTTGTCAATGATGGAATAGATTGTTATCAACAACTATTAAATGAGAGGAAGCGAAAAGCATCACAACCAACTCTACACACATTTTCCAAAAAGGCTGCGACTGAGAAGCCACATGAGGAACCTCAACCCGGAACTTCTCAAGGATCTTCTTTGTGATCAATTGTAAGTGAATTAGGTAGATGTTTGTATAAATTATTTTTGTACATATTCGTTTGTATGTACATATGTATATCTTTTAAATTAAAATGCCTTTTTTGAGATATCGTATTATGAATATTTATCAAAACCTTTGTATGTACATATGTATTTTATTATGTTTATAACACATTTTGACAAGGAAAATCATATAAAAGCAATAAAAACTAAAACGAGGTATTGGTCGGTAAAAAATAGGAAACCCCGCTTAGCGCGATATTCGTTTTACGTGAATCGCCGAGGAACGTATCACTCGCGTTAAGCTGGCTATGACTGTACTAGATTTTGAAGTTTACCAAGGACACACTACAGAATTGTTAAATCCTGAACTAGGGCTTGGGGCATCGGTGGTGATGACACTCATGAGAACTATACCCCCACAAAGCTTTGGTTTTTTTGACAGGTACTTCACCTCAGTCCCATTGCTAAAAAAGCTTTCATCCATTGGACTCAAAGGTTCTGGCACAATCATGAGAAACCTTGTTAGTGGAGAAGTACACACAGAAGAAGATTGTCACTTGGAAACAGGACATTGTAATCACTATATTTTGGAAAATAAAAATGTACTTGTTGAGTGGCAAGATGCAGAGAAAGTATTAATGGCTTCTACCTGTTTTGGATCAACACCCTCTGAAAATGTGATAATGGTCAAAGAAGGAAAATCAACAAATTGATGTCCCCTGTCCTGCTGTTGTGAGAAATTACAATAAATGTTTAGGATGAGTCAATGTATTTAATCAGCTGATGGAGTACTACCGTACCTTTCCCAGGAGAAGAAAATGGACATGGACTATATATCCTTCACTTTTTGTATTTCTCAGTTGTATGGATGCTATACATAATATGTATAATATTATGTATTAATATAATATTACATAAGATGCAAAGTCCAACAAAGTTCCATGCAAACGAGTACATGATTTGCTGACTTTTCACCAGCAAATGCCGTTTTGAGTGAATCAGTCAGGTGATGAGGAACCAGCAGTAAAACAGTCTATATTTTACAATCCAGCCGTGAAAATGCCTGTTGCAGATAAGAGATATGACAGCTATGGGCACTTGCCAATAGTTGACATCGCAGCACCCACAGCTTGTCGCATGGAAGACTGCAAGAGCAGAAGCAACATCATGTGTTAAAAATGCAAGACTTACCTTTGCCTATCAAAACAAAAACCTGTTTTAAGCTAGTTCATCAAAAGAAATAGGTTTGAGATCCAAACTTTGCTCATTTAATATACTATGCTTACATTTTTCAGAAAATTTATTGTCAATAAATTTGATAACTTCTTATTCTAAATTATTTTTATTTATCTTTTACAAAATAAAGCAGAACCTAATAAAACCTAAGCATCACAAACACGGTGGTTAATTTTTGTGATGGTGAGGGTATTTATAAGCCAGTGAGAGATCAGATATTTAAAATTATTTATTTTTGTTATCAAACATGATTATAAAGCATAAATGACCAGAAAAAATAATATAAAAAAAATTTCAAGTTTTAAAGGGGCACACAACACACACACACACACACACACACACACACACACACAGAACAATCTGCTTTGAAATCAAGGCAGAACAGCTAAGTGTAATACTCATACTTTACTTATGTCCTTAACTATAACATTCCATTAACACTTCACAGTCTAAGCTCGAATTTATGCCGGGCAGTACACTTTTGCTTAGTGGATGCAGCCCAAGTATAACTCAGGGTACGTATTTGATTGCTTTATTGTCACATTATGGGTAAATCTCAGATTTAGTCGTCACAAAAATACTTTTGTACCAATATACAATTGTGGACAACACACTCTGGTTTTAACTTTCATAAATATAACTGACTTTTAAACAGTAGATATAATTTGTTTGCAGCGTGGTTTCTAACCCGTTTCATTTTACATTTATCATTAGCATACGTTCATTGTTGTTTTTCTAAATACAGTGAGTAAAGTATTAAACATGTTTGATGCAAAGCCTTCATGTACGCCAGAATGTTTCCATTGTGCCACAATTGCCTCTAGAAAGTGGGCGTTCTAATTTATTTTCTTTTATAAAATTGTATGTTATGAAAAAATAGTGTTATTTTTATTTGCAACTTTGTGTATACATTGATGTTGTTTTACTCAAGTAATGTTTGAATTTTTATTTTATACGTATGTAAAAACAATGTTAAGAAATATAGTACAAGGAAGTAAGCAAAACTGGTCAGACTGGAAGGACTTTATACACCAAGATTGGACATTGTTAACAATTAGTAAAATGTGAATGTTTAAACTGAAACTGTAAATAGATTACTGTTATATCACTAGTCACTACATTTCTTCCAACAATACAAAGATGTGAACCACAACAGCAAATATAGGTGTTGTTATAAATATCATACAAATACTTGTAGAATACAACAATCAATTTATTCATGCTGTGATAAACCAAATTACAGACTAAAACATTTATCAATAATTTCCCACTATAATGCAACAAAAAATATGATTTTAACTCATACGTTAAACATTATTGCAAAGATCACGTTTTCTGTGCCAAATATCACACTACCACTTATTAGAGCAGGTATTATTCTATTTGTGTTAATATTCTTATTTGTGAGGACTTTGTTTACACATTTAAAATGGTAAATATTAATTCATTATTTTGTAAAATGTCTTAGGTATTTAAACATTTTCATCCATATTTTTTCACACTGATGATTCTCAAATAGTAGAATAGATCAACTTAACTCAGAAAAATTTTCAATGGATTACACAAAGAGAATGCCTGAGTTAATGTTTATTTACTAATGACACAATCGTAATTCTTAATGTACTGACTTCTGTTGTAACAGTTTGCCCGGTAAATGTTTTTGTACAAACATCGCACAGGTACTTAACTGCCTGATTCTGTAAATGATTTTGTACAAACATCGCACTGGTATTTCTTAATGCTAGAATGTATTATCTTGTTTTGAAGAACTGCCAGATTGTGTAAATGATTTTGTATAAACATCGCACTGATACTTCTTAATGCCAGAATGTATTTTGTTGCAACAAATTGCTGGCATGAATATGTGATTTTGTACATCGCACTCTTACTTTTTAATGCCAGAATGTATCAACTTATATTTGGTCAAACGGCATAATTGTGTAATGGATTTCGAACAAACGTCGCACTGTTAGTTCTTAATGCCAGAATATATCAACTTATGTGTGGTCAAATTGCTTGATCTGTAAATGATTTTGAACAAACGTCGCACTGGTACTTCTTAATGCCAGAATGTATTAACTTATGTCTGGTCAAATGGCTTGATGTTAATAATTTTGAACAAATGTCGCACTGGTAGTTCTTAATGCCAGAATGTATCAACCTATGTTGTTGCAAATTGCCTGATTCCGTAAATCATTTTGAACAGACGTCGCACTGGTAGTTCTTAATGCCAGAATGTATCAATTTATGTCTGGTCAAACTGCCTGCCTGTGTAAATGATTTTGAACAAACGTCGCACTGGTACTTCTTAATGCAAGTATGTATCAACTTATGTTGTTGCAAATTGCGAGATTCTGTAAATGATTTTGACCAAACGTCGCACCGGTACGTCATAATGCCAGAATATATTAACTTATGTCTGGTCAAATGGCATGATCGTATAATTATGATTTTGAACAAACGTCGCACTGGTAGTTCTTAATGCCAGAATGTATCAACTTATGTGTGGTCAAACTGCCTGATTGTGTAAATGATTTTGAACAAACGTCGCACTGGTAGTTCTTAATGCCAGTATGTATCAACTTATATTGTTGCAAATTGCCTGATTCTGTAAATGATTTTGAACAAACGTCACACTGGTAGTTCTTGATGCCAGAATGTATCAACTTATGATGTGCCAATCTGGTGGAGTCTGTAAATGGTTTTGAACAAACGTCATACTGGTACTCCTTAATGCCAGAATATATTAACTTATGTATGGTCAAATGGCATGATCGTATAATTATGATTTTAAACAAACGTCGCACTGGTACTTCTAATCCCAGAATGTATCAACTTATGTTGTTTCAATTGCGAGATTCTGTAAATGATTTGAACAAATGTCGCACTGGTAGTTTTATATGCCAGAATGTATCAACTTATGTCTGGTCAAACTGCCTGATTGTGTAAATGATTTTGAACAAACATCGCACTGGTACTTCTTAATGCTAGAATGTATCAACCTATGTTGTTGCAAATTGACTGAGTGTAAATGATTTCAAACAAACGTCACACTGATATTTCTTAATGCCAGAATGTATTAACTTATGTTCGGTCAAATGGCCTGATTCTGTAAATGATTTTGAACAAACGTCGTACTGGTACTTCATGCCAGAATGACAACTTGTTTGGTCAAATTGCCTGATTCTGTAAATGATTTTGAACAAATGTCCCACTGGTACTTCTTAATGCAAGAATGTATTAACTTATGTTTGGTCAAATTGCTTGATACTGTAAATGATTTTGAACAAACGTTGCACTGGTACTTCTTAATGCCAGAATATATTAACTTATGTCTGGTCAAACTGCCTGAGTGTGTAAATGATTTTGAACAAACGTCGCACTGGTGCTTCTTAATGCCAGAATGTATCAACTTATGTTGTTGTAAATTGCGTGATTGTGTAAATGATTTTGAACAAACGTCGCACTGGTAGTTCTTAATGCCAGAATGTATCAACTTATGTCTGGTCAAACTGCCTGATTGTGTAAATGATTTTGAACAAACGTCGCACTGGTACATCTTAAAGCCAGAATGTATCAACTTATTGTTGCAAATTGCCTGATTCTGTAATGATTTTGAACAAACGTCACACTGGTAGTTCTTAATGCCAGAATGTATTAACTTATGTTCGGTCAAATGGCATAATCGAGTAAATGATTTTGAACAAACGTCGCACTGGTAGTTCTTAATGCCAGAATGTATCAACTTATGTTGTTGCAAATTGCCTGATTGTGTAAATGATTTTGAACAAACGTCGCACTGGTACTTTTTAATGCCAGAATGTATCAACTTATGTGTGGTCAAACTGCCCGAGTGTGTAAATGATTTTGAACAAACGTCGCACTGGTAGTTCTTAATGCCAGAATGTATCAACTTATGTCTGGTCAAACTACCTGAGTATGTAAATGATTTTGAACAAACATCGCACTGGTACTTCTTAATGCCAGAATGTATCAACTTATGTTGTTGTAAATTGCGTGATTCTGTAAATGATTTTGAACAAATGTCGCACTGGTACTTCTTAATGCCAGAATGTATCAACTTATGTTTGGTCAAATAGCCTGATCGTGTAAATGATTTTAAACAAACGTCGCACTGGTAGTTCTTAATGCCAGAATGTATCAACTTATGTAGAGCCAAATTGTCTGATCGTGTAAATGATTTTGAACAAACGTCGCACTGGTAGTTCTTAATGCCAGAATGTATCAACTTATGTTGAGCCAAATTGTCTGATCGTGTAAATGATATTGTACATATATCACACTGGTGTATGTTTCTGTGAACTGGTGTGCACTGCTGTAACTGTGCATGTGTAGGCAAGAAAGTAGACTGATTCTGAAGTGAATTCCTTGTATATAGTTCATATGCCTCAATAGAATCCAATTTTTCACATATCATCTTATTCATGGGTGTAAATAAATATAACTGAAACAAATGAATACACAACATTATTAATAAATAATTAGTTATTACTACTTCTAAATAGTAGAATTTTACCTTAAAACCTTCTATCTGTCAACCAGCTTTCAGCTTGCAAAAATTAACTTTAGCCTATATATCTTTAGACTACAATTTACTGCATCACTAATCATAATTAGAATAGTAACTCTTACATCATATACATTTATGATATATCTCATCATATATCAAGTTACATCACACACACACACACACACACACACACACACACACACACACACACACACACACACACAAACTTTCAGTCCAACACTCGAACTTTCAAAATTGCATTTAATATGGCATCCCCGTCCAATGTCCCACTTAACAATCGCCTTCTTTTGCCACTACCTTGACTCTGGAATCTACAAAGTGTTTTATAATTTTTGTCTGAAGACAGAATGGAGGTAGAATGAATGAATAAAGAATATTAATAGTTGAATCACTATGCCACCAGGTGCATTCTGAGTGTTGAGTATATAAGAACAGTGAATATTTGTTTTCATGCTTGGAAAGAGATTGACCAAAACTTACTAGTAAGTCATTATCAAGTACAGAATTATGACAGAAATACAGAATTACTAATAATGTTATAAAAGAGCTCTGAACCTTAAACAATGTAACTGAAACTCTCAGAAAGGGGAGTAATGATAGGTAACTAATATTTTGAAAGTTTAGAACCAAACCAAGAGCTATTGGTCTCAGCGGGATGTTTATTTTATACACCTTACTTAATCCATAAATATGTGGAACATTAAATGATGAGGTGTTAATTTATGTTACATGATAAGCCATTTCACAAGGAACGCACTGCATTAACTAAACACTTTTAGTCCTTCCTCTATATTTGGGAGGTATGATTTTTGTTTAGTGAAATACATTCATTCAATTTTACAATGTCTCCTATTTTTCTATAATAATAATCACAAGTATTTAACAGGATTATCTCCCCTCCTTTATCCACTTTTCTAATAGAAAGCTCTTTGTTTCCGCATAACTCCTTCACTGCTTGTGACTCTTGTTTCATTATGTTCATTTTTACACACTTGTTTTTTCCTCAACCAGAGTTGACCCTGCAGCAAAATTCATCCCATTATTCCTCAGGTAAGTTTTGAATACATAGTTTGTACAAGTGAGGGATAACTATGGGGCACATCCAACAATAGTAACACTAGTAGAGTATTAGAGATGGGCAATGTACTTTATGAAATGAACTGATCATATCTAGGTTGGTCATGTCAGCAAACCAACACAGTGCACTAGGTCACTAGTTCAATCTGTCAGACCCCTCTTTTACTAAAAATTTTATAGAGATTAAAAGAACAAAAAGTGTGACTATAAAACGTTCTTCCTTTTTCTGTTTATCTTAGGATACAGGCCAGGGATGAGATAACATTCCTGCACTTGAGACAACTTGAAGGCAGATGACGCTTAGCTGGAGATAACCAATACCTTTTTTATTGGTGTTTCAGCAAAAAACAAAACAAAATATTATTTAAATAAATAAAATTATGTAAATAAATATATTCATGTTGCCTTTGGCCAGAATGGTGAAGCCCATCGCTCATTTAAGAGTATTAGTAAATAATATAACACATGCAATACCTCTCAGGTGTCTATCTCTTTTTTTTTAGGACTGAATCTAACCTTCGACTACAAATGTTCAATTTCAAAAATTATTTGCTAATTAAGTGACAGCCTTTGATGGAAGACTCCAAATGAATCTTACTTGTCTACAGAAGGAAGATTGTTCATATATTAAAAAAAAACTTTACCTCTTGTGTATTCTCTTCTATTTCCACTTCTTCTAAAACAATTTCATCCTTCACAACTGTACTGATGTCTTGAAAAACATGCTGAAACAAAATAAAAATTATATAGAAAACACTTACTTGACATCATTCTTTCTTTTCATTTCCAATAAAGCATATGAACCGTAACAGTAATAGTTAATTTATATCTGAATTCACACCTGTGCTTTTAAACTATAAAACACCTATCTAATAAGAAATTATTTATTATTTTTCAAATCAAGTACCGACTTATTTAGTAGAACTATTAAATTTGACACACACACACACACACACACACACACACACACACACACTGGTACGGTAAAGAAAGTTCGGTCAGATGTACAAAAACAGTGCTAAGAGTCAATGACATCTACTTATTGTATGGGATTTCTATAGGGGTGGTACACAATTAATTGGGATGCCAATTTATTTCATGGGACTTGTGTAATCAAAGATAGCAAAGGATATATTAGAATGCACATTATCAATGATATGTGGCATCAAAACAGACCTTAAGTAATCATAATGGTAAACTGAGAAAAAAACATTTAAAGCCAGTTGTAACTAGGTTCTGCAGAGTAATACGAGGTGTTACCCAAAAGTTAGGGGAATTTGCCCATAAAATTAAATTTGCTTAACGTAACTCCTAGTTTCCACCTTCTCCTTCAAAATAGTCCCCTTGGGCATGGATACAACGATCCCAGCGTTTTTCCCATGATTCCATGCATCGCTGGAAGTCGGCTTGTGTAAGCGTTCAAAGCACCTTGTGCGATTCGGCCTGGATGTCCTCAATTGTGTTAAAACGACGGCCTTTCAAGTGAAGCTTCATTTTGGGGAACAGGAAAAAGTCACATGGGGCGATGTCAGGCGAATAGGGTGGATGGGGAATCACTACCGTGTTTTCGGAAGCCAAAAAATGCTAAACAGCTAACAATGTGTGGGCGGGCGCATTGTCATGGTGGTGAGCCCAGCTGTTGTTCATCAACTTTTCTGGATGTCTGCGCCTAATGCTCTCACGTAGCTGCTTCAAAACTTCACAATAAAACTTCCTATTGACTGTTTGACCAGCGGGAACAAATTCCTTTGATGTAAAAAAAAAAAAAAAATCAACATGGACTTCACGTTGCTACGAACTTTATGTGCTTTTTTTGGCTGCAGTGAATGTGGTGACTTCCACTGTGATGACTGCTGCTTAGTCTCAGGGTCATAACCATAAACCCATGACTCATCACCTGTTATGACATTGGAGATGAAGTTGGGGTCATCTCTTGCTACAATTTTCAATTCAATGTAGACAGCCACGCGACGTTCTTTATAGTCACTGCTTAGCAGTCTTGTAGCAGGGCGTCTCGTGCCCAAAATGTCCAACAAGATGCGTTGCACGGACCCATACGACATTCCTATAATCGCACAAACATCATGGATTGTTTTTCTATGATCTCCAACAATTGCCTCTCACACTTTCGCGATGTTTTCTGGTGTTGTGCTTGTCGACGGTCGTCCTGAACACTTATCATCATCAACATTCTGTTGTCCGTCCTTAAAGCGTTTGTAACACAAAAACGTTTTACTTCGACTCACAGCATGGTAACAAAATGCTTCCACAAGCATGCGATGGGTTTCTGCAGCAGCTTTTTAAGTTTTCAGCAAAATTTGATGCAGCTTCTTTGCTCCGTAAAATCTGCCATATATAAAATCACCACAATACTAAAACACAACGTTACAAAAACACACGAAACTCAGGAACACAGCCTCTCACTGTCACAGCTTTTGGAACACTAATTCACAAAGGGTACTATTTGCACATTCTAGCGGCAGCAGGTCATACCACAAACGGTTCGCGCATGGCATTCAAATTCCCCAAACTTTTGGGTAGCACCTCTTATTATCAACACGATAAAGTGAGAGAGTTGCTTGTCGGCTCACACTTGGTAAACACGTGCCCACTGGGGTTATATAATGTGGTGAAGTAAGGAGAAACCATAGATATGTACAACAGTACTAAAGGTAGAAAAGTATAATAATTAACTAAATGTGTGAGTTACAAAGGCCTAAACTTGAAAACAATTCATAACATGAAAGTGTTAACATGAGGATAAATTGCTAACAGAAAAACCCTAATTTACTGATTTCCCTGATTTTGTGTAATAGTATAATTTATAATTTGTATCATGTCTGTATTATTATGTTTGTATGATTTACTATGTATACTTGTGACTATTGCAAAAACAAAGGTAAGGTTATTTCTACTCCTTGAGTTGCATAGCGAAACCTGCCTTGTCAAAGATAGTGTATGTGACTATTAAGATGATTAAACATTACGATGAGATGTGTACAAATAATGATCAGAGCTTTTTCTTATTAGTGCACAGTGGCGGCAATCAATGTATGTTAAATGCTATTGAAACTACTGAGGTTTTTTATATTTGAAGGGACAATAAATTTCTATTTTACTGATAGAAACCACAAATTTCTTGTTGAAGAAAATGACTAGGCAATCATTCAATGGATTTATGAATTTAACTGGTGATAATCATATATCAAGTTACATACTACTAAAACTGTAGCAGTTATGTTTAATATCAATGAATTTCCATGTTTGTAATAATTCCTTGTTTAATAATTTATTTAAAAAATTTTAAGAAGTGAAAGTTAAAAAATTAATTTGCTTGAATTAGTTATAAATACTAAAATGTGTGCTAGAATAATTAAGAATTATTTCAGATGTCACCCTACCATATTCTACTCTGTGGTCAGTGGATACACCTAACCAGTCCTGTGGTGGTGGTGGTAGGGGAGGGATTTCTTTTTAAGCAAAAATTTGTGAAACTGTGAATAACTGGGATAATGATAAGTTTCCACATACAGATGGTGACTGGGGATTTGTTTCTTGGGGGCTTTCTTTTGTATGAATTTTTTGTTTTTCAGTGGAATTTTTGTACTTACTTTGGCCTGGGAAGGGCATAATTTTTTGACAGGTGTACATGCTCAAAACTCATTTTCACACACTTTGTAGTATCGTACCAGGTGAAAAGGAGTTCACACCTGTGAATATTCTCACAGGAGAGCTGGGAAAAACCAGTTTAGTGTGGGAGTGGAGAGAGTAACACGGAACCATGCGGTAGGCATTCACGAGTTAAACATCAAAGAGAGCAGGCGCCAGCGACCACGTCAGGATCACAAAGTGAAAGACATGTTTGGAACGGTATCCAAGTAACTTATAGACAAAATCTGTATAATATTTACCTTATTCCGTCGTGTGACTTCGTTTTTTTACTTTACGCATTTCGAGACATGTGTACCGTCATCAGAAAATAAACTAAAAATTAGCACAAGAATATTGCTAGATAGTTAAATTTTCATAATATTAATAAATAATTAAGTTACAGCAATAAATAGGAAAACTTGTCATGTATTTTTATGAGTTGAAATAAAATCCAAGACATGTAGATGTTTACAGACAATAGGAAGGAGAATAAGATATTTTAGAAATTACCACCTAAAACAACGACTTTGTCATCAGTCTATTGTTAATGGTGAATGTGTGCAGATCAAAAAGTACGGACAGAAGATCTGAAATTTATAAATAGTTTGAGAAACCCGAAGAACAACCTCAAAAATTACTACAGAGGTTACCAATTGAAAATTAACCACTAATAACTCAACTAACAACCGAAACTGAAACAAACAACCATAATAATACGATTCAAGCCAAGAGCATAAGAAATCAACTGCCATATTGAAAAATTTAATTCAACACCAATATTATCTGGACAACAAACTCGAACAGATTTTGAACACGGAACACAGCACAATTAATCCAACACCAAACAACATTGCCTAGGAGAAGAAAACACTTCACATAATTATCCAGAGGTACTACAACATCGCAGAGGAAGGAATCCACATTTATATTTGAGGGAGAAGACCAAATATAGCAGTTGGCGTCGGATAGCAGAAAACCAAGGCGAATGGCAGCCATATTTTATTTACTGAGCGACCGAGATGGACACAGCCTTCCAGAGCCAGTGACGTCATTCTACGAATTGGTTCGAAATTTTACTTATTCACTGACATTATTTTCTGAATCATGTTATTTTTATAGAATAATAGCTAAGATTGAATTAATTGTAAGTATTGTATCTTGTTGCTTGCCCTTCTCTGACCATTTTGACCGTTAAAAGAACTCAACTAATTAATTTTTGTAATACCATACTTTTGTCTTGTATCACAATCGACCTGGGATGAGTCTCAGCCACAGCCATTATCGATGTGCGTAAGATTGGCGCACAATTTAAAAATAATAAATATCAGAATTGTTTCAAATACTTGTGTTTATTCTTATTTGTATTATAAACATTAGTTTTTCTTTCTTCTAAACCTAATTTACAAGGATAAAAAATATATATATCAAGAAGAAGAAGAAGAAGAAGAGCTAAGTTAGAAGAGAGAATATTTGATCCGAGTGACATAACTAAATTAACACTAGTGAAACAAATATTTTGACACACACAATAACTAATTCACAGTTTAAGTAATTTAAAGGTATAAATAATAATTAATTAATTAAATAAAATAAAACAAATTTTTTTTAATTAAATTAATAAACCATAAAACTTTTTCTCTTATAAACATAATCTTATTTGTGATAACCCCGTTTTATTACAAATTGGTGCCCAACGTAGGGCTTAAAATAAGAATTGATAATCCTATAAAATAAAAACAATTCACCCAATTTCCTATTTTAGCTTGGCAGCTGTTAACAGGTCAGAAGAAGAAGCAAGATGCACAGGAGGGCACCATCGAAGAAAAGGGCAGTGGAGGCCCAACAGGAAATAGATATGGAGGATAAGGAGGCGACACCCGTGGAAGATGTGGAGTTGACGTTACCTCCAGCAGAACCAACACAAAAAGAAGATACGAAAATGGAGAGGATAATGGAATTGTTCCAGCTTATGATGAAAGAAATGGATTCCACGGATAAGGAAGAATTGAGAAACCAACTAGAAAAGGTCAATAAGAAACTAGATGATCAAATAAACGATAGTAAACTGTGGAGAGAAGAATTAAGAAATGAGAGGACCAAAGAAATACAAAATGATAGCAAACCAGAAACAGAAGAAATACCGAACGATAAAACAAGGGAACAAGTAGCATTATTATCTGAAATTAAACCTGACAAAACCCGAGAAAATATTAAACGCAGGGAAATGAAATCAAAGAAAGTGAGAAAAATGCATCCAAGGAATTTAATAAAAGCACAGGAAGAATTGGAGATGATGAACAATGGGTTAATTAATGTACTGAATATCCCAATTACCAACAATAAGGAAATCATGAATGTTAGAGATTATAGGAGGAGATTAAAAGTAATTTCAATAATGACTTACCATGAAACTATAGTTTACAACTTGGAAAAGACCAGAGATAAATGGGAAATACCAGAGATAAAAATACGTGGGAAATTATCAATGATATCATTAGTCATTGATGGACCAGTGACATATTAGGGTAAGAAACAATATGATAGGGTGAGTCGAATAAGCTTTGCAGCAAATGAAAGAATAACAACAGAAAAAAGGGAATACAAGAGAGAAGTGATAGATGTCACAAGAACAGAAATACTGCTGAAGACAATGGTGGTCCGGACAGCAAGGACTATTTTAAAGACCTATTATATAAAGGAATGTTGTAAGAAAAGATATCAAAATTCTAAAACTAGTAAAAACAACTTACAAGTACTATTTGCAATAACTATTAAAAACAATTATATATAAAAAGAATTTAGTAAAACCACTAAATTCCAAGAACAACTTACAAGAATGATTAGAAAAACTATATGAAATAAAAGAATTTAGTAAGAAAAAATATCAAAATTCTAAAAATAGTAAGAACAACTTACACGAATTATTCGAAATAATTATTATATGTATAAAAGGAATTTTGAAGAAAATATCAAAATTCTAAAACTAGTAAGAACAACTTACAAGAACTATTTGAAATAACTATTAAAAACAATTAATAATAATAATAATAATATTTATTACCAATTTTCCTTTACATATAATAAAAATTATACAATAAAGGACCTATAGGGGCATAAATGCCCGTACATAGGTTGGTCCTTAGAATTAATATTTATATACTTAATACTAATTGTGAGTTTTACCTCACCGATCATAGTAATATATTAAAAATAAATTATTTTTAAATTTTAACAAAATTTTAGTTTGTACTATAATACAATTCAATAAATAAATGAAAAAAAAAGAGAAAAAAAGGTCCATATCATAATACTGTTTTTTTGATTATTCAATAACAATGTTCCTAATTTTTTCTTTGATTTTTTTTTAAGCACTTTTATATTTACACTTAGATTTTTCAGTTCATTAGGTAATTCATTAAAATATTTTATGGCATAATACACATAGCTTCTTTGCCCAATACTTAATAGGTGTCACGGCAATATAATATTTTTATACCGTGTGTTGATTCGATTTTGTAAAAACTCACTTTTTAGATCATTGTATTGATAAACTATAGAATTCACTACAAACACCTGTTTAATATTTAATGGTTTATTCGAATCTTGTTCATTGACTCCCATAATTTTAAGAATACACTTTTGCAGCCGATCCAATGCGTCTAGAGATGATTTATATAGACCCCCCCAGCCTATGATAGCATACCCTGCCACACTATGGAATAGTCCATAGTATATTTGTAGTAGTTGCTTTTTTGATAAAATTTGTTTAAGTCTGTAAAAAACGTAGACTAAGTATTTGTTTTTTTTTACAATGTTAGCCACATGTACATCCCACTGCATGTTAAAGTCATATGTTATTCCTAGATATTTACTAGTTTTAACTCTTTTCAATTTTTGACCATTTATCTTAATTTCAAAGTCATGCGGAACAGAGTCTCTATAATTTCCAAAGGTGATAAAAACAGACTTGCTTATGTTGAGTGCTAGATTATTGTGATAGAGCCAAGAGTATATAATATCTAATTTAGTTGACATATCTGTTGCAAGTTCAGGCCATGTCTTTGCTTTCATTGGTACTGCTGTATCATCAGCATATGCTATTAATACATCTTGTAACACTAGTAAGTCATTGATATATAAAATAAACAATAAATGTCCTAATATAGAGCCCTGGGGCACTCCAATATTTGTTTTAATAGGCTGACTTCTAGTCCCATTCACCTTTACAACTTGTGTCCTGTCATGTAAATAACTGGCTATCAGGGATAAGCTTACACCTCTTATTCCCATATTCTGTAATTTGGATATAAGTATGCCATGATCGACAGTGTCAAAAGCTTTGGAGTAGTCCAAAAAAGTTACAACAGTTGGTATGCTAATACTTAGATTTTCATAAATAAATTTGCTAAGTAGGGCTATAGCATCATCTGTACCTTTCTTCTTGAGAAAGCCAAATTGTTTAGCACTTAACAGGTTATGTTTCTTTACAAATTTAAATAATCTGGGAAAAATAATTTTTTCAAAAATCTTAGCTAAATTTGATATCAGTGCGATCGGTCGATAATTGTTAACCAAACTTTTTACACCTTCCTTATATATAGGACAAATTACAGCTTTCTTAAATTGATATGGACATGTACCTTGTATCATAGCAGTATTAATAATGTGAGTCAAAGCAGGAGTTATGAACGGAGCAGCTAGCTTAACTGTATAGGCATGAATTTCATCACACCCACCAGGTTTATTTTTGAGTTCATGAATAGTTTGGTAAACTTCTGACTCATTTGTTGGTGTTAGAAACATAGTATGCTGATTAATTGATATATCTGGTATTTCATGCTGCAGAATAGGAGGAGTCGCACTTTCATTCAGCCTAGATACTATTGTGCTGAAAAATTCATTAAAATAATTAGCCTTTGTCCAGTCATTGCTGTTAAGTTTATTATTAATCAAAATATCATTTATTTGTCTATTTTTTGAATTACGATCCAATTTTAGATGAACATATCTCCAATTATATATAAAAAGAATTTAGTAAAACCACTAAATTCCAAAAAATAGTAAGTACAACTTACAAGAATTATTAGAAAAACTATTATGTATAAAAGGAATTTTGAAAAAATTATCAAAATTCTAAAAATAGTAAGAACAACTTACACGAACTATTCGAAATAATTATTATATGAAATAAAAGAATTTAGTAAGAAAATATCAAAATTCTAAAAATAGTAAGAACAACTTACACGAACTAATTGAAATAATTATTATATGAACAAAAAGAATTTAGAAGAAAAAATGTCTAAAGTAAAAAAAAAAATAGTAAGTACAACTTACACGAATGATGAGATATAAAACGAAATATTAAATATAAAACGAATTTTGTAAGAAAAAACGGCAAAATTCTAAGAACGTAAGAACAAATTACACTCATAATTCGAGTGAACTCTTACATAAAAGAATGTGAGATTAAATGGAGTACAAATAGGCAAACTTTCTCAAACTCTCCAGAGACAAAGCAAAAAACAACATGTTCCAGTAAATAATGAGAACAACCTATATTAAACAATTGAATATTACCAGAAAAATATATTAATGAATGTTAAAAGTGTCATAAGGAGGAAGAATAGCAAATCTGCATAAGAACCAGTATAGAAAAAAAGAAAGAGGAAACCTTAATAAACTATCACAGCTATAAAAACTATACTATAGTTTGTATGGTAATAGTGACTATGATAACTATAACAACTATTATAAACTATGTAAATGAGACAATTTCAGAGAAAAATGATACAGAACTTTTAAATGAAGAAAGACAGAAAAAACCAGAATACTATATAATTTAACCAAACTCACAAAGAAAATAATTTGATAAAAATGAAACAATGAAGAGGAACCAATGAAATAAAAACCAAATATTAAGACCAGAAACCAAAAACCCTGGTACCATAATGATAATATTGTTGTAATAACCACTATTATAGTGATAATTGATAAAGAAGGAATTAATGTTATGCCATGAGCAATAGAATGACTCATTGAATACCAATTGAAAAAAAAATCTATATAAATGCTAATTACTATGTAAACAAGATGAAAAGATGAAATGTATATTATACCACATACCTAAGCCACATAATATGGAATGAGTTTTGATAGAGAAGAAGAGTCAAGTGTATAAAAGTATTAATTAATATAAAATATTATGAAGTGAAGAATCCAAGGATGTTTATTATTAGTCGAAAGAGACTACTTTTAATGATTATTAATTTTTATGACTGGATGTAGAGAAATTCCATCAGTCTTATATTTTGAGCAGAGATGATAATTCCTCTGAGCTCAGTTAAGTGAAGTATTGGTCAGCAGAGAATGAAGCCGAAATGTGCCACTCTGAACTGTTCCAGCTCACATGTTAGGGAAGGTTAGGGAGTAAACATACAGGTGAGGAAGCACCGAATAAGAAAAGATATATAATGATAATGTTATACACAAGATTAAAGATTACTTACTAATGAAAAAAGAAGCTAATGAAGGAGATACTTAACAACCGAGAAAGCAATGGTGGAAAAAGAAGGTATATAAAGTGAAATCACGAATAAAAATATGGTAAATAAAAAGAATTAGTAGTAATTATTTCATCCATAATAAGAGTATGATCTGAACTAATCACTTTTACAGGAGAGCATATGTAGCATAACAGAATTGTCACCTTAAAACTTAACTTAATACAACATTAATAAAGAAGAAACTATCAATGAGTGAGAAAAATAAATGGTTAAAAAATTAATTAAAGAAGCTGATCATTATAGTCGATAAAATGTTAATAAAAATAAACTGAATAACAAAGAAAACTCTTGGTCCATATAAAAGAAACCAACTATATAAAACCCCAGTACAACATCAATATACCCAGTAGGTTGAGGAGCAGTAAATGAGAAGACAAATGGAAAAAACAAATGAAATAGGATATGGAATAGTAATGAAAAAGTAATAAGGGGCAACTTATTAAATTAAGAAACAGAAAACCCCAAAATACAAAACCGATAACAAATTAATAAGGAGCTGTAAATGAAAAATAAAGAAACCGAATACTTAAATAAGATTCACTGAATTAATGCCACGAGGACATGAAAACACAAGATATAGAAATACTTATAGAATAAGAAAGGAGAGACAAACTATGTCAAGTTCATACAAGGAATGTAGAAACAAGAAGGGCTATACCCAAAATATTATGAAGAATACATACACTATTTAAACAGAACTGAGCCTAATAAATGTCAGACCCAGTAACTCAAGTTACAGGATTCAATACAATTAAATTAAATTGTAAACTAGATGTAAACCTAATTTAAGAACAAACTAGAAACAAACAAAAGACTACCATAGAGTAGAAACCAAACAAAAGACTACCATTAGTGTAGAAAATATAAGGTGAAATACCATTATAAAATATAATAAAAGTTAGACACTACAGTGAGTGTAGTGAATAACATAGTGAAAAAACTATAAGAAATAAATAGTGAAGGAAATAAAAATTATTTAAAAAGACTACCATTAGTGTAGAGTGATACAATATAAAAAACATAAGAATAAAAGACAGTTTAATAACTGAGAATATTATTAGTAATAAGAATGTTTTAAAGATTATATATAATAAAAAATAATAGATATAAGATGTTTTTATCACCGTTAAATTGTTACAAAAGGAAACATAAGTGCAAAAGACAGTTAATGACTGAGAGTATTGCTAGTAATAAGATGTTTTTATTTTTTTTTTTAATCAAATTATATATAGAAATGATAAGGGTAAGATAATTTTGTTATAACTAAATAAGATAATTGAAGATGATAGGTATAAGATATTTTTATAGTTTACCTTATTTCTTTTCCATCTTGCGAGTTCGTTATATGTCATACACGACATGTTTCGGGAAACATGTTCCCATCTTCAGGTTTAAAAACTGTTTGTTCTCAGTAGGGGGAAACTGAGAGTTCATTGCCGGAAGTGACGTCACACGGCGGGAAATTCAAAAATTGTGGTGGTGGGGGTAACCATGCGGCAGTAGTCTGTCGGCCATGTTGTTGTCGTCGCCGCCTAAAGTGGGGTTATGTGTGCGTTGATTGGCGGAGGCGTGGCGTTGTTCGCCGTTCGCCGTTGACGTCATCATCGTAGCTGGGCGGCGGCCTGGTGGTGCCTTGATGGCCGCCCGTCGTGGTGTGTCGGCGGCGGTCATGTTGGAAAAGCTGCGATGTTGTCGGGTTGTGTATGTGTGTAGTGGTTAAGGTACGGCCAGGTTGCTGATTCGTGCATGTGTTATAGTGTATGGGTATGTATATGTAAGGGGTTTTTCCGGAAGTTCGGCCATGTTGGAAAAGCGTCGTCAGTGTTGCCAACTTGTGCTGGGGTTAATCGACGTTGTCGGCTCGGTGTTATAGTGTACGGGTTGAATATATGTTTACACTGCCGCCATTGTTGCCAACTCGTGCGTATGTTATAGTGTACTGGTTTCGTATATATTTACACTGCCACGCCGATATCGTCGATGTTGTGTTTATGTGTTAAGTAAATATATAAACAGATTGAAAAAACATGGTTACCCACACCACCACAATTTTTGAATTTCCCGCCGTGTGACGTCACTTCAGGCAATGAACTCTCAGTTTCCCTGTAAGAAACACACATGATATGCAGTGTTCAATTCACTTATCTGAACGATTGCGTTGTTGACAACTGTGTGTCTATGTGTTAAGTAAATTGTAGTATGCGAAAAGGATAGATGAAAATAAACACACAATGAAAAAATATGTACAAGTTTATTATAAATACACAAAATATAAACATAAAAGAAAAAAATATCTACAAGTTTATTTTACAACTAATATTTACAAATATATAAACATAAAAATATTATACGATAAAAAAATAAATACAAATTTATTTTAAAACTAATATATACAAAATATACATGTCACAATCGGGTATTTTTACAAAAGTCTCAATCCGGGTGGTATTAATTTCCATCTGTAACAAAAAAAAGTAACAGTATTAGTGACATGTGGTTGTTACAAGTAGGATGGATTTCTAAAACCTTTATTAACACTGTAATATACCTTAAATATCCATGCGCCCATAAAAAGTGCGATTCGGCTTTCCGAATATATACTGCCTGCTTGTGGGCATGCGGGTGGTGTCCCCTCCATCGCTACCGACTGGAACCAATTGAGGACGCATCGGTAATGGTATGTATGACCACATACCAAACCGAGGAGCCTCTGCCCGTCATTGTATGTTTCTATGCATATACTGCAGGTATTGTTTGGAATCATACCTTGAACAGGACAGGGCTCTCCGCGACGCCAACACCATGTCGGTAGACTCCTTCTAAGAAGGAGTGTCAATGTTGTTGGGTCATCGTGCGTCCTCGGTTCGGTAGTGTGTAACACTTCAAAGAAGACGGGTAGCGCGTCTTCCGGAGGGGTCCACAAACGGGGATCTCTGCGCAATAGTTGTGCTGCTGCTGCTGATAAATGGGCTGTGGTCGTGGTAGAGGTTGCATCTGCGGTGGTGGTGGCGGTGGCAGTGACGGTGGTGGTGATTGTGGTGGTGTAACCGGAAGTTGTTGTGGTTGTGGAGGTGGCGGCGCTGGTATCGGGCGAATGTTACTAAAAAAAAGACAACATAGAAATTATGTATAATCGCAAATAAAACAAAGCAGTATGTACGCATAAGAAGATGACTTACATATTTATGTCGATGACTTCTACATCGTCATCATCACTATCACTATCATCATTATCATCGTGATCTCTATTTAATTCCACCGTATCGACATCACTTTGATTATCCTCCATAATTTCACCTTCTGTGGACTCGACATTACTGAAACAAAAAAGGAACAATTTTAATACCAGATTTAAACGCAAGAGAACAATTGAATGTTAATTAAAAACAAACGTACCGACTCATACCGGGTCGAGGGTGAAATACCGCCACTCCTTCAGCTAGAGCATCGCTGAAAAAAAAGTATAAATTGAACACATGAGGTAAACGCAATAGTACAAGACTTTGTTGTTAATGAAAACGGACTTACCGCAACACACCATATTGTAGTCGAAATAATGCACGTTTAAAACATTGCAGGCTGTTTGGAGATAGGGGACGAACTGCAGCAGCAGCAACAGCACCAGTTGGAGCGTTAGCATCACTTAAAAAAAAATGTATGAAATGAACACTGGAGGTAAAACGTAAGAGCACAAGAGGTTATTAATAAAAAATGTCTTACCGACTCGTGACGGGTTGCGGAGATTGGGGACGAATTGCAGCAGCAGCATCGCTGAAAAAAAAAATATATAAATTGAACACCGGAGGTAAAAAACACAAAAGTACAAAAGTTTATTAAAATGACAATTGTCTTACCGACTCGAATCGAGTTCTGGAGATGGGGGGGGATCCATATCAGTATCAGCGGCGGCAGGTACCTCGTCGGTATTACTGAAAAAAAAAATATAAATTTTTTTATATTACCGGAGGTAAACGCAATAGGACAAGAGTTTATTAATGAAAACGTCCTTACCGACTCGAGCCGGGTCCTAACAAAGCACGGCGTAACCGTTGTGAACTAAAAAAAAAAACACGTCAATCGAATGGAATATTCTGTTTGTGCATTATAAATAAAGAAAAAAAAAAATGTTATATTTACCATCGTACTCGACGTTGCTCTGCTGGCCTGTTTTATTATTTTCTTGTTGTTCATTCTGTAAAACGTATCAAAAGTTGTAAAATAAGTAGGTAAAGAACATAAAGTTAATGTGTGTGTGTGCGTGTGTAATGCTGAACATCATCTTTACCATTAGGTTATCGGTCCGTGTACTTTCTCTTTTTTGCCGTAGGACCAGCAGCGTCGTTGGTTATTGCGCCTATCATGTAATGTCCGTACGCGAGTGTACTTACACCATCGTCCAGTACATACCTCTTATCATCATAAGGAGACAGGGAAAGTTTTGTTATACGTTGCGTGTACAACTTATGATGATTGCTTCGTATACAGTCAGCAGAGGTGAATACGGTACGACTGTCAAAAAGACACTCGCTGTACAATTGATGTCGTAACCTTTTTTTTATTGCCGTCCTTGGCACACCTTTCGCCACCTTTTTGTCAGTGCGGTCGGACAACAAGCGCGAGTAACACTTCGCCCTGAGTCCGACAAATTCCCTGATGGGTTTTCCATTGGTCTCATCCTTGAACTTCCCCACGACTTTTTTGTTGTCGTCGCAATGACAAGGATGATCCATGGGATAGCCCGATGTGTCAAAAAGGTGGAGATCCTCTTTCATATCCGAGTACAAATCGTCAGTCTGAATGCTGTAAAGCAAACTGTCTGTGTCAGTCATTAGTAAGGTCAATCGTTGTCCGTACTTGGCGACAGCGTACCGATAATGAAAATTGTACATTATCAATTTGCTGACATCGAGTACTGTGAAGCCGACGTACACCGGACGGGAAAGGAATATCGTCCTTTTTCGTAAGGCCAGTCCGGCCAAGTTATCGGTGTAGCGGATCATACGCTTTAGCCGAGGATTGGAAACAATTTTCTGCAGCCGTTGTTCGTTAGAGACTAGTTGGAAGTCTATTCGTTTCCTCACGTTCTCCAGCGATTTGCCATAGACGGCGTTGACCATCAGTTTGAAAAAATCCTTTTCAAAACTGTTGGTGGCTGCTGCTCTCTTTTGCGTGTTGAAATCGATAAACGGTTTCATCCACGCTCTCTGTTTAAAACTCAACACCCTATGTATCGCTTTCAATTCTAAACCGAGACTCAGATACAATTTTAAATTTCGAAAATGGAGAACTAATTTTGCTTATCGTCCAAAGTCGTCAGCAACTTGGGAACGGACAACGAAGGCGTTTCCGATCCGCTATACCCTTTTGTATAGTGCAGTCGTGTGTGGAGTCGTCGAGAGTACGGTGAAAGTATGTCAGGATGGACACAGGAACGGACGGGCGCCAGTGGATAATCGGAATGGAGGTCATGAAGTTCGGGTGGATAGTGTAAGTCGACCTCGAGTATGTAGCCCATGTCACCGTCATCGCACAGAGTACACACGTCCAGTGAGTTGATCTCGTTACGATCTAACCATCTGAAGTCGGCGTAAGGGAGCGGTTGTGACATGGCTGCACCGTAAAGGTTGTTGCAGTCCGTGTACAATATGAAAGAGGTCGGCTTTGAAGCATCGTACTGATCGACAATTAGCGGGTTGTTGGCCTTGGCGTGGCGGTTGGGTACCATGCTAATGCCACCACGAACGGCCGATTCGATAAAGAGGTGCTGATCTATAACAGCTCCAGTCGCATACCGGTCATCTTTAACATCGCATGCCAAGCGACACCAGGAAGCGAGTAAAGATGAGCCGGATCGATCTGGTAGTACCGCATGGCCATCTCACGGAACGCCTCGAAGACGTCAGCCAGTAGCAGCACGTCTGTTTTAAGATACAGATCGTGATATTCGCCCAGTGTACTGATTCCAAAAGTACGCCACATGTTCTGCGCGTGAGCGTAATCTTCGTCAGATACTGGCGATTCACTCAACCTGTTGAAAAAGTGTTCGCGTGCGGGCGGACGTGTTTCGTTCAATTTCTCGCTACCCGTCATGTAATCGTAAGGGTACACGCCCTTACGTAAGAGTAGCTCGAAGTGTTCTTCGAAACATTGCTTCATTAAATCGAAATCCGCACCGCTCGCGTGCAAGTTTCCAACAAGTGTGTCCAAGGACGTGTTCAGAAATTGAAGCGTGTCTACGAAACGCAGACGACCCAACGAGACTGATACGAAGCGTTCGCTAGTGGTAGCGATACAAGCGAGATCGTCGTATTTACCCAACCCTTGTACTAGGTGATGTGCATCGTAACCTCGTAAGTTGTGGAAAAAGACGGGTATGTGTCGTGGAGTCTTGAAGTTAAGGTTACAGATGTTGTGAGCTGCGCCTAGGTATCGTCCTGTCAGATGACAATGGTTGCGCACTTTGTCAATTTCGGTCAGTGGTTCTTCACAGAGATGACATACGAGGGCATTTGCGAAAGATAACAAATCACGGTCACTCATAGTCATAGGGACAACGGATCAGATGATTCTGAAAAGTTCTCGCTCTTCAGCGACCAGTCTATTGAGAAAAACGTCTACCACGTTCTCAACGCGATAAACGACATGGGGTTTGAAAATGTTACGCTTGTAGTCGACTATGAGGTAGGAGAAACCTGAAGGAAGATGTAACGACTCCGTTGTGGTGGACGATGTGTGCGGAGGAGCGTCGCAGCGATGGCAATGGACGATAAATGATTCAAAATCTGCGTATATCGCAAAAGGGACCTTATGGCAGTATGTATAATTTCTGAAACACATCACATTCTCCTCCTCCACTGTCGTGGGTAAACGAATTTTCTGTTCGCCATATGGTGAACAGTGGGGGATATGTTCGGTAAGGAGTCGTTCTTCGCAGAATCTATGCAGACAGTAATCGCAATAGAAAGAACGGCCATTGTGGTTGCTTAGTGAAGAGAATAAGCGACTTGTATTTTTTATTAAACAGTAATGTTTTCGGTCGTCAGCGGTAAGAAGTAATAGATTAACGTGATGTTGTCAGCCACTGGAAGGAGTTATTCTTAAAGGGTAAATTTCATATTCTTCGTAACCGAAAACATTTATAGAAACGTTAGGATTGTCTCGTTCGAACTTCACAATGTCAGATAGACGGGTGGGATAAGTTATACCAGAAGTAATGATACTGCAGATATGCGGCTTGTATTTGGATACGCGATCTTTGTGGTCTGATTGTTGTGGAAACAGAGCGGCCAACACTGACCATACGAAACACATATATTCGCCTGTATTGTTCACGTTGATGATGGATTTAGTACGAGACAATTCAGGGGGTGTACGAATGAAACTGGAGGCGGTTAGCGGTTGGTATCGTGAGAGAACGAGTTCTAAGGAGATTATGCGGTCTAACACCCAACCGCTACCCTCGCGTGTGAATTTATAAATCGATTCAATGATCTTTTCGTATGAAGCTTCTAAACGATCGGGCAATACATCTTGGTCAGCGATCAGTGTCGTATGACATCGTCCGTGAAAATAAGCTTCAGTCGTCACTTCTTCGTCCTGGTCCGTGTCAGCGTTTACGATGTACTTGACAAATCTCGCTTTAACCGTTATATGCCACTTTATAGAAAGCAAACGTGTCAGTTCGTTTAGAATGTCCGTACGTAACGTATCGTGCATTTCATCAAAAAAGGTTATGACATCGTTGACGCATTCTTCGTCATCCGTGATAGCCGTGTAAACACGCAATACCAACGTGCCGCGTAACGAATGTTTACAATCAACAGCAAATGACTGCATTATCAACAACAATGAAAACACGAAACTTTAACAATTACTTGCTCGCTTGAAGAACAATTGAATACTGATACAAAGTTAGAAAATAAGCACTATTTCATATGCGACACGTGAAAGTTAGACTGCGCGAGACTCGGAGGTGAACGCTGGCAGTGATCATCGCTCTACTTATACTATCTATGACAGTAGCGCGCGCAGCTATCCGCTCCCACTACCGAACTATTACCGCCGACGATCCTCCACTACCAACTGCGTGCGCAGCTATCTGCTCCCACTACTGTGCTTTGATACCGACCAATTGACGACAGCCATCCCCACTACGGATGCGCGCGCAGCTATCGCTGAGGAGGTGAAATGCAACGCGACAAACCAACATTCTTGCTTCAGATATGGATGTGTCCACATATTCTTTTGCAAGCCGATTAAAAAGCTTTTACAACATCAGTCGTCATGGTAACATTAAATTTTTCGTTCATAAATTTCCGAATGCGAACATAAAAATTTTTGACCTAGCCAAAGCTGGGTTTATTTACGAAGACGATGGTGATGTTGTAAGATGCTGCAAGTGTAAAATACGAATTATGGATTGGGCAGTGGGTGATGATCCCGCCCAAGTCCATAAGGCATCAATGCCCGCATGCGATTTCGTTCGTGAACACTTGTAGAAGTCGACGCACGCAAAAACGGCTCTTTTCATAGCCGACATAAACTCATGTACAAACACACCCGTTTGGGTAGTACTAGGTGTTAGTACTACTACTACCGAATGACAGTAGTCACTCCAAAAGTGTGAGTGAAGACACAAAAAAAAAAATTACTCAAACAATATGCGTATACACTATAAATATCATGATCACGATTAATAGCGTATCACTCACATCGCAGATCATCGAGACGATGGATGTCTATCAATATGATGATGGGAAACATTTCACAATAACAAAAGCTTCACGAAGTGCGATACGGTCCAACTTATGTTCCGTGTATTTTGTGAAGAAAAGACGATTTTGTGGCAACTACTGTACACGTTACAAATTTGGTGTTGACAAATATCACGCACGTTGTTGGCGTCACATAAAAAAACACCGCAGTGATTTGCCGCCGATCGTGCTGTTGATGATAGTATCCGATCGTATACACAACAAATCACGATGGCTTCAATTTATCGTAGAGTGCGAACAAAATAACGTACCGATAGAACTTGTGGTTTACGAAAAGAATATGTTCAAGTGTACCGTACGTCACGGATGGAATTTTCTTTCACGTTTCCGTCCGATTCCTGAACTCTATAACGCTGTTCAGCGTGTGCACGGCTTACACGATTCACACGGGCAGATGAACTACGCGACTGTATACACGGACATGCTCGCCTACGGAAGTTCGATACCACACGCTTCTTGTTGCATCGTCCTTACGGAGCGCACTATTCCGATACGCGCTGATGGAAATATACAGAAGCGTGATGATGATAGTGCCAAAGTGCGCACTGGATCCTAGCTACAACGTAAGTTTTGACGTGCACTGCCCACCGTCCTCGTTACAGACACTAGCGAGAGGGAAACAGTTCGTGTTGGTGAACAACAGAGCGTTGGACTCGAAACAACACGCGCTCCCGAGATACTACATCGGTATGAGCCTCGTGCGTAATGGGCGTACGAAAATCAGTTTAGCTCACGTTTTAACGTACTTGCGCAATCGGAAAAAGAACGCGATGTTCTTCCGTTCAGTCGAGATGATATAAGCGGATGTGGAGCGGTGGCGGTGTGACAGTCGCGTGATGGAAGGTGGACGTGCCAGAACGGCATCGATGAGAATTACCTTCAGCACCGAGCCGACAGTTTACTACATTCCAGCGTATTGTGAATCACGGTTCGCACGACGACACGAGAATGAAACGAGCTGTGAAGAATATACACCAGAGCGTTCGCAAGACTATCGCGACGGAGTTGCACAGACCTATAAGAAGGAATTTTCCGAGACGTGCGGTCGAGTTGAAGGGACTTCACGACTTGTACCAAGCAGACCTGGTAGAGATGATACCGCACGCAAAGGCGAACAAGGGATTCAAGTACCTTATGACGATGATTAACGCGTTTAGCAAGTACGCGTACGCCGTTCCATTGAAAACGAAGACGGGTGTAGAGGTCGCACGAGCTCTGGAACCGATTCTGCGTGCTAATAAAATGAAATATCTGCAGACGGACAACGGGAAAGAGTACTACAACAGTACCGTAGAAAAATTGCTGAGCAGATATGGTGTCACACTCTATTCCACGTACAGTGAGAAAAAGGCTTCCATTGTGGAACGCTTCAACCGTACGTTGAAAACGCACATGTATCGCGCGTTCAGCGAACAAGGTCATTACCGTTGGTTGGATATGTTACCGGAACTAGTCAGCACGTATAACAACACTGTGCACAGAACGATTGGAATGAAACCGCAACAGGTGAACGAATCCAACGAACGTACAGTGTTACGCCGGATTCGCGTGAACACAGCGAGGAGCATCGATTATAAACGACCAAAGTTCAAAGTAGGCGATCGTGTGCGTATAAGCAAACACAAAATGACGTTCGCTAAAGGATACACACCAACTTGGACAAACGAGATATTCCTCATTCACACAGTGCGTACCGGCAGCGTACCCGTCACTTATTCGCTAAAGGATCATACAGGAGAAGTGTTGAAAGGTGGTTTTTATGAACACGAAATCAGTAAATCGAACGTTGGTGACGTGTACTTGGTAGAAAAGATCGTACAACGTAAAGGCGATCGTGTGAAAGTCAGATGGTTAGGATTCGATGGTAAACACGATTCGTGGATACACAAGAAGAACTTGGTATAACAACGATTCGACTCGAGGAAATAGAACCAGTAGGCCTCGATGCGTTACGATGACAACATGCGCGCTGTGTACAGTGTAAAAGACATTGTGTCACATCCTGGTTACGATGAGTACATCGTGAACACGACCGCAAACGACGTTGAACGCATGCGCAGGATCTTGACAGTGTACGAGTACTGGCAACGGGTTACCAATCGAGTGACGAGGTTCCGACTCAGCGAAATAGTACCAACCGGCACCGGATTCGATCACTACAAAGAATGTGTTTGGTCGGATCCGAACTGTGAAACGGGTCCGGACACATGTGTATGCAGTTATATATCTACCGACTGCTACGATATAGTGCGACTATTAAATAGACTGTGCATAGAACAACAACACGAAAATATTGCAACAAGCGCACAGACTAAAAATACAGGACGTGGACTATTCGAAATTGTGCGACGATGGTGGGAGTGGCAGAAAAAAACGTAAACACGGACGTCTTCTGCCCAATACCGTTCGTTCGATCATCTGCGGACCTTCCGCGTGCGGAAAGACAAACGTCATGTTCAACCTGTTGTTCGATGTAAACGGATTGAGATTCGCGAACTTATACGTGTTTTCTAAATCACTATTTCAACCCAAATATCAGATGCTGGAGACCCTGATGACACGACTTTCCGACGAAGGAATGGGTTATCACGCCTACAACGATAACAAAGAGGTACCGCCTCCCGACGAGGTCGATCCCAATTCTATTATGGTGTTCGACGACGTGTCTTGCGAAAGACAACACAACATACGCAAGTATTTCTCTATGGGACGACACAGCGGTGTGGACGCGTTTTACCTTTGTCAGACGTACAGTCAAGTGCCAAAACAGTTGGTTCGTGACAATGCCAATCTAATAGTGTTGTTCAAACAGGACGATCGCAACTTGAAACATGCGTACAACGATCACGTCAACACAGACATGAAATATGACACGTTCAAGAACATGTGCGCTGAAGCGTGGAAAGATCGTTACGGCTTTCTCGTTGTGGACAAGGATTCTTCTATCGACACCAGCAGGTATAGAGTCGGTTTTGACCGTTTCATAGTAGTCGCGCCTAACGATTAAACAAAAAAAGTCATACGTTCAGCTAAATACACATGACCAGCTGTCAACGACTTTAGTTGATGTTCTGCCGTTTATCGAGATGGACGACAAGAAGAAACGACTAGCACGTGATATCGACACGATCAGTGATGACATACGGAAGAAATACCGTGCGTTAAAACACGGGATAAGTGAAGAAGAAGCATCGTTATCCAAAAGTTACAAACCGATTCTAGAACCGTTACAAAATATTTTGCAAGCGTTGCTTGAAAAGAAACGTAAATCAACAAATGAAAAGCCTACAAGAGTGAAAAAGATGAAACGTGAAGAGGATGAGGAAGAGGAGAAGGAAGAGGATCCGACGGGTGCAATTAGTAAAATCGATGCGGGAACACCATCTCGTTACCGAACGAAGCCACCGCGTTTCCTGAAAACGCCTGTGATAGCCGAAACATTGGGCGATGATGATGATGATGATGATGAGGGTGATCCTAGTCTCAACATTGAAAAAATGCTAGACACACCGGAAGGAAGACGTGAAGCGCGTAGATATTTTCAGGACAAATACGACAGTGAATCGTTAGCGAACAAGTACATGCGTATGATCGTTTCGTCTGAACGCGATCGTCTGATGGACTATACGTACGGTGTAAGACACGAAAACGGAAAATGGACGATCGGTGATTCAGCGTTCGAAATCGAAACGGATGATACGATTCTTATCAACGGTAAACGATACAAAGGTACACCGGGACTCTACGAACTAGTGTTCATGAAGCATCCTAAAGAAAACGTTGTCAAGGATTCGGATATGAAGGCGTACAAAGATATACTGCGTGACACCAACGCGCACAAGCAGTATTATTTAGCGAACTCACAGGTGAACGCGAACAAAGGTGTAAAGTATAAACGAATAATATCACAACTGTTTCCGCCGAAACGTACAGGACATGGACATAATAATAATATCAATACATCGTATATGAAGCTAACGAGAAAAAAAGACAAAATCGATTACGTGCACTGGGACGATCCAAACGAACTGGTGGACAGATTGCGACTGTTAATGGCGTCACAGCGTGTTGGAAACAGCGGGCACACGAACGAAATCGTCTCCATAGTGGAAGAACTACGTGAAGCCGACATCATCGTATAACAAGTGCAATATACATCATCAACTGTCCAGCAGCAAAGCCGGTATAAATAATACTGTCGTACACGCGCCGGGGACATTCCACGTTTGGTTGTGACAACATGGATATCGTGCTACTGTTTATTATCGTGTGCACAAGTGCCGTTGTCGCATCGAGCGTTAACGCTAACGATGTTGATTTCGCTATAGATTACTTGGTGCGATACGGATACGTGCCCGATGATAGTTTACGACTCACGGACAACGCCACCATCGATATGGACGCCTACCTTCGCACGTTTCAAGTGAATTACAATTTAACCGTAAATGGAGAATTGAACAACGAAACGATGAATCTGATGCGTGCGCGGAGATGCGGTAACGAAGATTTCGTGTCGTACACCTTACGAACACCGTGGGCCAAGAGACGTTTGTCGTGGCGGTTCTTTCACGGTAGCGCCAGCGCTATAGAAGCGTCGCGACAAGCGTTCGCTGTATGGCAGAAACATTCGAACCTGGAATTCGAATATCGACCCAACGACATAAACGCCGACATGGTCATTGCTATGAAATATTTTAAACACAGGTGTCTGACTTCCAGGTGCACGATCTGCGGGTACGATTTGGACGGGCGAGGAGGTATACTCCTCACGCTTACTACCCGCCCGATTTACCGTATAACACTACCGAAATACACATGGACTACTACGAATCGTGGAATTATACGAACGCAACCGAAATACCGGACGATCAGACCAGTTTTCTTCAGGTGTTAACGCACGAAATCGGACACTGTCTCATTCCCTCGAGAAGGATTCAATCATGTACCCGTTCTACGTACCACGCTCGGACGGTCCGTTCGACCTGAGAGACGACGATATAAAAGGGATTCAACGCTTGTACGGGAAGCCGCCGCCGCCGCCAGCTACGACGACGACGTCAACGACGACGGCGACGACAACGAACGACACCGTTCGGACGACGGATTTATGTCGGGTAAAGAACGTTAATCAATTTTTAATAATCAACAGACACCTGTATATTGTGCACGATAACTTTTTGTGGACATTGGATCTCGAGTCGAAGCGATCGAGTCCGCCGCCGCTTCTGTTGACGGATTGGTTGACGTTCTTACCGTTGACGTTCACCAACGTTTCGGCGATGTACCAGAGACCGCGGACCGAAGAAGTGGTGCTCTTCATAGACAACTACGTATACATGTTCGATATACACAGTCTGCAACCGCTGAACGGGTATCCGCGTTCGATCACAACGCTCGGTGTTCGCACGATGACGAAAATAAACGCTGCGATACACACGTACACGGGTCGAACTCTTCTGTTGTACAACGATATGTATTACGGCGAAATAGACGAGTGCACGTTCACGATCACGAAACACGGATACGTTAAAGATCGTTTTGTCGGCTTACCAGAAGCCGTCGACAGCGCGTTCCGATACATCGACGGAAAGATTTATTTCTTCAAAGACGCACGCGTATACGTGTACGATGAATTTCTAAATACGATTGTAAAAGGAAAACATAGCGACGGACTCTCCGTTGTCGGAATAAAATGCATAGACGGTACGACCGTATCAAAACTAATCGATTTATTACGCGAGACGTATAAATGCCGTGAACAACGGACGAGACGCATCATTCACGAGATGAGTGTTGACAAGTTCGGCAGACACCAGAACGCTGTCAGAGCGCGAAGGGAGATGCGTCGCAGTCTACAGGAGGATATTGGTATCACGATGACCGAAGACGGGCACTTCGACGTAGCGGGGAAAAAAATACACAACTTGGGCGAACCGCAAGACGGTAACGATGCCGTTCCACTGCGCTTCGTGCGTGACCACTGTCTGTTTGCCGACGACGACGACGCAAGGAATAGACGCGAAAGGTCGTAAGCTCGTCAACGTCGGCGCTCCCGTCGATCTCGGGGACGCTGTCAACAAGCAGTACGTAGACTACTCGTGCTTACGTTTCACACAGCTGGTACCGAACAAGAAGAACGGAGCTGTCGTCGACGCGCGGGACCATCGCATACAGTCTCTGAGGGAACCGATTCGTGCGAGAGACGCTGCGACCAAAGTATACGTGGACTCGAAAATCATACCGAAGGATACGAACTCTAACCTAATGGTCGGCAACGTGCGGATAACACAGTTAGCGCCGCCAGTCAACAACAAGGACGCGTGAATTTGGAATTTTTGAACCGACACACGATCACCGCGGTAAACGACGCTTATTTCAACGCACAAGGAAAGACTATTCTAAACGTCGGCGACGGTGGCGCATGGGCTACGGACGCGGTGAACGCACGTCAATTGGAGGAGGCGAAGCGGTACGCGAAGAGCGAAACGTACAAGCTCGCAAAAGTGTTCCAACATCGTTGGGAGAAAGTGGTATCGTATATCTATAAATTGCATACGCACGCAGCGCGTACTTCACTTGGTGCCGAAGAGGCGGACTTACTACTTACGAACAAGGCGGAGACGAACGAGTTGATTAGTGATCTGGACAAATCTAAGGACGAGCACGATTGGAGATCCCTTTATCGAGAGCAAGCGAAACAGTAATCATGTACGAACTACGTAGCCGAAAAAAAAGGGGGGCGTGGTCTTATCGGAAAAATAGTTAAAAGCGCGGTACCATTCGTTGCGAAGTCAGTACCTACACTGATCAATCGAGCGGTGGACGTATTACCGGTGGAACTACATCTTCCCGGCTACAGGTTCTGTGGACCCGGAACGAAACTAGAGCAGAGATTGGCTCGCGGTGATCGAGGAATCAACGAGTTGGACGAAGCTTGTCGTGAACACGATATCGCTTACAGCAAGTACAAGGACAACGAACGACGACGTGTAGCGGATCGCGTGCTAGCCGGTAAAGCGTGGGAACGAGTGAAAGCTTTGAATTCCGGCATCAGTGAAAGAGCGTACGCGGCAGCCGTAGCAGCAGCGATGAAGGCGAAATCGGCGTTAGGCAGCGGGCTATGCTGCGGTGGCGGTGTGCGTAAACGTCGCACCAGACGACGCAAGATAATCAGGAAGAGGAGGAGGAGGACAACAACAACTGGGACAGGACGTCGACGAAGACGGACCGGTGGTAAAAAGGCTTCAGGACTATACCTTCGACCGTACAGAAAAATCTAATCAAAATACCCGTGCGTCCGTTGTCCGATCGAGATCTTTATGAGTACACGAAACTATTGCGTATACCTTATTTCAGAGGCGTGTACATGCGCGACGCACTTCCTAGTACATCACCGTGGGAGAACGAAAGCGCGATCGTGAATCTGGACGACGCTACCGGACCGGGCACGCACTGGGTATGCTACAAGAAGCGAGGCGACAGAGTCTGGTACTTTGATGGATTCGGCAATCTGCGCCCTCCTGTCGAGCTAATACGGTACTTTGGATCGAACGTGACCGACGTTCATTACAATTACGCACAGAAACAGCCGTCGAACACAGTCATCTGCGGACATTTATGTTTAGAGTTTTTGACATCGAACGATCAGTAAACGACAAGATGTCTTCGCTTACGGTCACCGTCACAGGAACGGATCCGAGCGCACTGGTTTGTGACTTTTTTCCACCGCTTGAACTGACGAACGGTGAATGGTACGCGGGACTGCTGGACTTTACCACGTACAACTCTATACCGAACGTGGAAAGCGGAAGAAACAACGTCTTTCCCCGTACTAAAGGGAGCACGTAAAACGTTAGAACTGGTCAATATACCGACCGGTGTGTACGAAATCAGCGATATCGAAACATACCTGAAGAAAGAACTAGCAGACCCAAAATTTTCTCTACGACCCAACAACAACACGTTATAATGTGAAATTTATTGTTCATACGATATCGATTTCGGATGTACGGAACACACGATCGGTACCATGTTGGGTTTTTCCAAGAACCGAAAGTTAGAAGCGTATATATTACACACGTCGGACGTGCCTGTAAACATTAACAAAGTGAACGTTTTGGAGATAAGGTGTAATGCTGTACAAGGCTCGTACAAGACGGGACGAAACGACCATATTCTGCACTCGTTCTATCCAACGGTTGAGCCACGATTCAAGATAGCAGAAACACCTAGAAACGTCATTTATTTTCCACTTAACGTACTACACTTGCGTAACGTTACACTGTCCGTACACGATCAGGACGGTGATATTGTGAATTTTCAAGGCGAAGTCATCACCGCACGTATACATTTGAAACGTGTGTAGTAATCATGGGAATTTATTTCACCGATACCCCCGTGATGAAGAGCGGTGGCTCGCACCACGAGATAAAAGAGGTCAACACTTTTGGAAAAGGTATCAGTAGACGTTCGTCGTTGACACGGTTAACAGCAACTAACCGACGCTACCTGATTTCACTAGGATTCAAAGTCAAGAAAAACAAGTAATATGGCGGACAGCGGTATCGTCTTATCGGTTGAACGTCGACCATTCTTCGAAGACATCACGCATTACGAATATCATCCTCATGCACCGTACGCGTCAGCGTCACGATACGGAAATAACGATGAGATACGCATACCTATACTGCAACAGGAAGTCTTCACTTTACCGATGGAAAGTTTCCTGTACGTTGAAGGCAAATTGAGCAAAAAGACCGACAGCACCGGTAGTGTGAACGTGAAAATGATCAACAACGCGATCGCGTTTCTCTTCGAAGAAATCTGTTACGAACTGGCTGGTGTGGAAGTGGATCGTACCAAGAGCGTCGGCATCACGTCCACTATTAAAACCGTGCTATCTGCCGGCAAGCAGGACATTGTTTCGATGCAAAACGCCGGTTGGGTTGCTCCTACAGCTAACGAGCTAACACCGACCGGCCAACACGAGGAATTCAACTTTTGCATACCGTTGAGGATGCTGATGGGATTCGCTGAGGATTTCATGCATGTTATTTTAAACATGAAACAGGAACTTATACTGTTGCGCACTTCCAGCAACGTTAACGCTTTGTTCTCGTCCACGGATGCGCCCGCTAACGCCGATATAGAACTGACCAAAATCTCTTGGATGATTCCGTTCGTGTACGTGAACAACGAAGTACGGATACGATTGTTGGATATCATACGCAAGGACCTACCGCTATTCTTACCGTTTCGTAGTTGGGAACTGCACGAGTATCCGGCTTTACCGACGACCGACAGACAGACTTGGACAGTGAAAACAACTACACAACTGGAGAAACCGCGGTACGTGATACTCACCTTTCAGACCGCCAGAAAAAACAATCTGAATAAACACGCAGACAAATTCGATCACTGCAATGTGACAAACGCGAGACTCTTTCTGAACGACAAATACTACCCGTACGATAACCTGAACCTGGATATCGCTAACGGACGTTACGCATTGCTGTACGACATGTATACACGATTTCAAAAATCGTACTACCACAGAAGTCAACCCAACGTACTTCTAACACCTACTGAGTTCATAGCAAAAGCACCGTTATTCGTCTTCGATTGTAGCAGACAGGACGAATCGCTCAAGTCATCACCAGTCGACGTCAGATTGGAATTCGAGTCATCGACCAATTTCCCCGCTCAGACCGCAGCCTACTGCTTGATACTGCATGATTCAATCAACGTGTACACTCCGTTATCCAACACGGTGCGCAGACACAATTAAACGCTTACTATATATTGTTTTTTTTTTTACTGTAAATAGAACTTTGCTTTTTTAGAATGTAATTTTTAATTAAAAAAATGTAATCAATTTTCATGTATTTTTATTTTATTGTAAATAGAATGTAATGTAATCAATTTTCATGTATTTTATTTTTGTGGAGGGGGAAAACGATTCTCCTCTTCTCCCTATTCTTCGCTCAGTGTTTCATCAGGACAAGTTGTGAGTGGACGTACAAGATGCTTTCACACGATATCTATAATGACGATATCAATCCCAACAACAACAACCGCTATTTCAAACAATGCGGTGACGCGGCGACAACTACGTCAATCAAGTCCTTATCACCAGACGATAAAGAAGTACAGGTCATCTTAATTCAAAAAATCACATCTCCGTACCCGCGTTACAGAAACTTGGAAAACCGTTTAAAGAGTTTTAAAGAATGGCCTGTATCGTTAACGATAACGCCTAAAGAATTATCAGAAGCGGGTTTCTTTTACACCGGATGCAACGATAGAGTGATTTGTTTTTGCTGTGGAGGCGGATTAAACAAATGGGAACGTGGAGAATATGCTTGGATGGAACATGCACGACATTTTCCTGCGTGCTCTTACGTAATGTTAATGAAAGATAAAAATTTTATCTTCAAGGCACTGGGTATCGTTACCGAAGCGCAAGCACCAATAGCGGCAGCAGCAGCAGTGACAGCAAAGAACGAACAACGCATCGACACGATCAAGGAGAATATAAAAAACGTAGAAGAAAGCTCAAATCGTGATACGATGTGCAAAGTCTGTTACACACAAAACGTGGAAGTTGTACTTATTCCCTGTCGACATTTTATTACATGTGTGAATTGCGCCATAACCCTACATAATTGTCCCTTATGCAGAACCGCATACACTGCTTACATGAGAGCGTATTTCTAGTTCGCTTTCACGCGTCTAGTGAACACCAGGTTTGAAAATATACATGCTGCTGTGACAAAAGTGTTTTATACAACCTCCGCTAATATCGCATACCTCAGTGTTTGAACAGCACGCGTTGAAGACGGACACATGGAGCTGCTGTCTCCGTACGAGTACATACGCTGCAGTGACTTAAAGCATACAGTACTGTACCCTATAGAAATTTTTGTATACAACGTTCTGACATGTAAATTTGTTGCACTGATCCGTGACGAAAATATAAAATACAAAATAAACGTTCCGAACAAATTCTTTACGAGCGTTTCACAATATACAACGTGTCTGTTCCGTAAGACGGACGGATCTGCAACGTTCCTAGTAAAACCAAACACGTTGTATATAACGAAAAAAGGATGTGCGAGGATAAACTAGCAGTCATACTTGACTTTCACTGTTTTATCGACAACGATGGAAACGAACTCGTTAAGGAACTAGCCGTTATGGACATCACTGCATTTGCCAGCAGGCATTGGATATTTACACATCCAGTAGAGACGATTGTTTCGAATCACAAACATGTGAGGACAAACAGATGGTTAACAGACCATTATCATGGACTAACGTGGACGGATGGGGACACATCGTACGAACATCTTGTACCGATATTAGAAAAGTATACGTTTCCTTTTAACTTCGTGTTCGTAAAAGGATTGCAAAAAAAAGATTTCTACAGAAGCGTATCGTGCATTTTAATATTATAAATTTAGAAGATTTCGGTTGTCCCAAACTCGATCAATTACAATCAATACATGGAACAGCCTGTCTCACGCACCGCTTATGTCCGGAAATATGTACAAATAGTAGAGTACACGCTTTACGCGAGTGGGTTGTATCAGATTTTAGAATAGTCAATACGTTTCTGATAAATTACTAACATTATTGTTTAGCGCTTACATAAAAAAAAACAATCATCGCCTTTCTATCGATTACATCATCTGTCTAAAAATAAATTAGCGTGTTCAAACAAGAACGAGCGCTGTCTAGTCGTATAAAAAAAAAAAAATAACCGACACCCCTCTTCCCCACCTACCCATTGAACCGTGAGAAATCAAGTTGTATCCTGTTCACACGGTTAAAAATAAATTAACGTCAACGACATGTTCGAACAAGCACGAGTGCTGTCTAGACGTATAAAAAAATAACAGACTCCCCTCTTCCCCACCTACCCATCGATCCGTGAGAAATCAGCTCGTGACCTGTTCACACGGTTAAAAATAAACGCTTACTGTGTGTTGAGTGGTTCCCCCCTCTCCGGTTTCCACCTCCACAACTACCTCCCTATACATTCCACTGCGCACGAGCGTTATTCGTTCATTCGTTGAGAGACGTGCCACAAATTATAAATTCTTTATTTTAAAATGGCGTCAATCACTGAAAAGTTTGCTACTATTAGCGCAATCGAGTATAAAAAAATAAAGGAATTGATAATCGGTGTAAAATATCCGATAGAAGAAATGCAAAATATAGACGCAAAATACGGTAAAACTGTACTCGTCACTCTTCAAGATTACAAAGACCCTAGACTAAAATATCGTGTATATCTACCACAGAGATACGCAGGTGTTTTTGAAGATGAGGAATTGAAAAATTTAGTACTGTGCTCGCTGCAACTAATTTATCATGGAGAAAAGGATAGAGCTTACATAGTAGAAATTGTACAGTAGTATCGAATGGACATCTTCATTTGTCACGTATGATTACATATATATATTAACATGTACTTAGTTGTATTTCATTTAATTATAAATAATATATTATAATGTGATTACAAATATTTCATTTGATTTAATTGTACTTATGCCTAGATAATACAACAAGGCTTACATGTTGTACACTTTAGACATCTTCAGAATTAACAAATATATTTGTACATAATTGTCATTGCACACGTTTACCAACAGTATTTAAAATAATGTGATTACACATAATTCATTTGATATAATTGTATACAATTGTATTTTTTTAATTGTCACTACTGTGTGTGTTTATTTCATTTATTTGTACATATTTGTCATGCCATAGTGCACTTGTAATTAGTTTTACTTAGTTGTATTTCGTATACAATTGTCATATTGCGCATGTTTACATTTTGTAATTTTCACTACTGTGTGCGTTTACATATTATGTATTTTAAATTTTAATATATTTTGATTACATGTATTTTAATTATTTGTAATTAAACAGTATTGCTTTAACCTTTTTATTGTTTTTTAATTTCAAAATTCCTTGGAACATTAACACTATTCTAAAAAAATCAATTTTATTAAACAATAATTGCATGATTATAATATACTTTAGAAATTAAAGAATATTTAAAAATCAAACTGACCTTATTACAAGTTCCAGTTGAGTCTCGCGACGAACTATGTGCCTTGGAGAGCAGTTCGTACAGCTTATATATAGTATTTCAAGGATGTACACGAAAGAGATGGTAACAACAAAAAAAGCTCCCACACACAAAGTCATGAACACGGACTTAGCTCGGCTTGCGTTCTAATTCCCACACGCTGTGATAACAGATGATGTCAGACATCCTGTTTGTTTTGTTATTAAAAAAAAAATTTATGTACGACCATGTTCACACGCTGCGATAAACAGATGGTCATACAGACGGAGCCGATTACATCATCAACAAAAAAAGTAACAGCTGCCACGCACACTTAGCTTGGCTTGTTCACACAATAATTTATGTACGCCTCTAAATTCGTTCACACGCAACATTAACATATGTTCAGACAGACGACGACAATTAATTATACACTCAGACAGACGGAGACAACTAACAGATGGCGGCAATTAATTCTACGCTCAGACAGACAGATGCAATTAATTTAGCGACTCGCTAAACAGATGTCCAGACAGCTGCAAAATGCACGTGGGAGTCAACTGCCACATTCAAAAAAATGCATGTGGGAGCCAACTACCGCTTGTCCCTATTATATTACATACCCACCAGTGATAACGGGTGGTCTGTCAGCATTCTGTTGTAAAAAATAACTCCACATGTGAAAAGCATGGTGGGAGCCGATTACATCATTTGCAACGTCCTATTATTCAGATATTATATAAATATTGCGTGTGCACGTGTTTTATATAAGTGAATTGACCACTACATATCATGTGTGTTTCTTACAAGTAGGGCTCGACATAGCGAGCCGTAGACCAACAGGTTGGCGCGTTCAGATATTACATATCATGTGCGTTTCTTAGGGCTCGACATAGCGAGCCTCAGACCAACAGGTTGCTGCGAACGTATTTACTTAACACATAAACACAGCATCGACGATATCGGCGTGGCAGTGTAAATATATACAAAACCAGTACACTATAACACACGCACGAGTTGGCAACAATGGCGGCAGTGTAAACATATATTCAACCCGTACACTATAACACCGAGCCGACAACGTCGATTAACCCCAGCACAAGTTGGCAACACCGACGCTTTTCCAACATGGCCGAACTTCCGGAAAAACCCCTTACATATACATACCCATACACTATAACACATGCACGAATCGGCAACCTGGCCGTACCTTAACCACTACACACATACACAACCCGACAACATCGCAGCTTTTCCAACATGGCCGCTGCCGACACACCATGATGGGCGGCCATCAAGCCACCAGCAGGCCGCCGCCCAGCTACGATGGCGACGTCAACGGCGAACGGCGAACAACGCCACGCCTCCGCCAATCAACGCACACATAACCCCACTTTAGGCGGCGACGATGACAACATGGCCGACAGACTACTACCGCATGGTTACCCCCACCACCACAATTTTTGAATTTCCCGCCGTGTGACGTCACTTCCGGCAATGAACTCTCAGTTTCCCCCTACTGTTCTCACATGAAGAACTTGTCAACGCAAATAAAAACTTATACTAACATCATTAAAAACACACTATATTAATAACGTACCGCGCGAAGAATCAGTGTTGAACAGTTGCGATTATGAACCCGAACAGTGCGCACTGATTCTTCGTGTGGTACGTTATTAATATAGTGTGTTTTTAATGATGTTAGTATAAGTTATTATTTGCGTTGACAAGTTCATGTGAGAACATACAGTTTTTAAACCTGAAGATGGGAACATGTTTCCCGAAACATGTCGTGTTGAACAGTTGCGATTATGAACCCGAACAGTGTGCACTGATTCTTCGCGCGGTACGTTATTAATACAGTGTGAATGATGTTAGTATAAGTTTTTATTTGCGTTGACAAATTCTTCATGTGAGAACAAACAGTTTTTAAACCTGAAGATGGGAACATGTTTCCCGAAACATGTCGTGTATGACATATAACGAAGTCGCAAGATGGAAAAGAAATAAGGTAAACTATAAGTTTTCAATAAAGCGACTTGGAGACCATAAATCACAAATTATGAAGATATTTTTGTTATAATTATGTGATATATGAAAAATAATAGATATAAGATGTTATGTTGTACTCAAATAATGTTCAATAATTTCAAAGTTTTGTTAAGACAGAGAAGGCAAGAAGATAATATGAATATATTTTTTAATTGTAAACCATATAAAGAATAATATAACGAACTAATTAAAAAACCCAATAGAAAAAACAAAACAGTATTTTGGACCAAAATCAACTACTACTATAGAGTCAAATCCAAATGAATAAATTCAATAGAACTGTATATAATTAATAGAAACTAGTCAATGTAAAACAAAGATATGTAAATGTAATCAGCACAGAAACAAATATTAATAAATGTAATGACAAAAGGATAAAATTAACTTTATTTGGAAATATGTAATACTAGGCCTAACAAGGGACTCAATTCAGATAAAATGTAAATTAATCAATATTGGAGTATTATAACAACAAATTGTTAACAACAAGCAATAATCATGAAGTGAATAAAATTATTTAAAGGAAATATTAACATAAAATCACTTATAAACCATTTAATTAGTAATTATGTAAAAAATAATAAGGCCTATAAGAAATATCAAAAAATGTAAATTTTGGGCTTATTTGAACTTAAAATAGGTCAAGTTATATATTGAATTATGTAAAATTAGAACAAGAATATTGCTAGATAGTTAAATTTTCATAAAATTAATAAATAATTAAGTTACAGCAATAAATAGGAAAACTTGCCACGTATTTGTATGAGTTGAAATCAAATCCAAGACATGTAGATGTTTACAGACAATGGGAAGGAGAATAAGATATTTTAGAAATTACCACCTAATTGAACACCAATATTATCTGGACAACGAACTCAAACAGATTTTGAACACGGAACACAGCACAATAAATCCAACACCAAACAACATCGCCGAGGAGAAGAAAACACTTCACATAATTATCCAGAGGTACTACAACATCGCAGAGGAAGGAATCCACATTTATATTTGAGGGAGAAGACCAAATATAGCAGTTGGCATTGGATAGCAGAAAACCAAGGTGAACGGCAGCCATATTTTATTTACTGAGCGACCGAGACGGACACAGCCTTCCAGAGCCAGTGACGTCATTCTACGAATTGGTTCGAAATTTTACTTATTCACTGACATTATTTTCTGAATCATGTTATTTTTATAGAATAATAGCTAAGACTGAATTAACTGTAAGTATTGTATCTTGTTGCTTGCCCTTCTCTGACCATTTCGACCGTTAAAAGAACTCAACTAATTAATTTTTGTAATACCATATTTTTGTCTTGTATCACAATCGACCTGGGATGAGTCTCAGCCACAGCCATTATCAATGTGTGTAAGATTGGCGCTCAATTTAAAAAAAATAAATATCAGAATTGTTTCAAATACTTGTGTTTATTCTTATTTGTATTATAAACATTAGTTTTTCTTTCTTCTAAACCTAATTTAGAAGGATAAAAAAAATATATATATATCAAGAAGAAGAAGAAGAGGAGCTAAGTTAGAAGAGAGAATACTTGATCCGAGTGACATAACTAGATTAACACTAGTGAAACAAATATTTTGACACACACAATAACTAATTCACAGTTTAAGTAATTTAAAGGTATAAATATTAATTAATTAATTAATTAATTAAAACATTATACAACTTTTTTTAAATTAAATTAATAAACCATAAAACCTTTTCTCTTATAAACATAACCTTATTTGTGATAACTCCGTTTTATTACAACATTTACGTTAAGAATTTAAATAAGGAAATTAATAAATGCATAAATCTATTCAATGAACGTACACGTCGCTACCTAAAACCCTGCAATGCTAAAGCACCGATGTTTACAGGTCTCCCCAAAAGTCATAAATGCAACGTACCAATTAGAGCCCTTGTTAATTTTACTACAGCACCAGGATTTTGTGCAGCCAAAAAACTCGTAAAAATCATTAGGGACAGTATAGATATAAAAAAACAACCATACTATTGTAAATCTTACTGACTTTATAAATAAGGTTAAGAATGTTAAGTTACCCCCTAATTATAAATTGGCCTCCTTTGACATTATCAACTTATATACTAACATACCAGTTAGGGAAATGCTGCAGATTTTAAGGAATAATTTGCGTGAAAGTAACAAATTAAACGCCCAAATGATAGAAGAGCTAATGAGCCTACTTGAAGTAATTTTGGGTCAAAATTATTTTTACTTTCGATGACCAATTTTACAGTCAACGTGATGGCTTGGCAATGGGCTCGCCGCTGTCTGGTTTGCTTGCTGACATTTATTTAAATTTCTATGAAAACACATTTATACTTTCTAACAACATTTACAGACATAACATCATATTTTATGCACGTTATGTTTATGATACATTTAAAATATATAAAGATACTCTACGTCAGATCGAAAATTTTAAAAACTTTATAAATAATATAAACGAGGACATTTTCACTCTTGAGACCGAAACAAATAATAAATTAAACTTTTTGGACTTAACAGTCACTAAACACTTTGATAAACTGAAATTCAATATATATAGGAAACCAACCACCACCGATGTAACCATACCTGTCGACTCACATCACCCCTTTCTGCAAAAAATGGCAGCCTTTAATTACTTTATACACAGACTTTTAACAGTACCTCTTGACGACGAGGATTTTAATGATGAACTTAACACAACAAAATATATAGCTCAAGCCAATGGCTACAATAGTTCCTTGATTGATAACCTACTTAGGAAACAAAAGCATAAGCTATCTAAACCTCGCATAGAAATAGACACTAAAACCATTTTTATCTCAAGACATATACCCAAATAATGCAAAAAATTTTAACTAGTGTGTTAAATACTCATAATACTACCGTAACATTTAAAACTAACAACAATCTTTAGAACACACTCCGCAATAAAATAACTATTCCTTTAGAAAAGAAACGGGGGTGTACAAATTGTCGTGCGATGACTGTAAATGCGTAAAAACATATTATGGAACATATACCTAAGCACAATCTGAAGGGTCAGACAACATCATCAAACATAAGTTCCAACTATGCACGTCACTTGATAGACGAAAATCATAAATATAGAAGCTTTGTTTCCAACTTGAAAGCCCTACATTTTTGTAATAAAGGCACTTATACGAACGCCCTGGAAGAATTTGAGATATGTAGGGCGTACAATGACGTACACAGTCGTGACTTTGTGTTGAATGACCATATAAATTTTAAATCAAACCCGCTTAATGATACTGCAATAAACCTCTCTACGTGGTAGTTACTGATAATCAGTGTCCGATCGGTCCACATCGAGTGCGCACTCAAATAAAGCGGACATGTGTGTAATCGTTTTTAAATGATGTCGTATTTTAATGTAGAACGACCTCGTAAGAGTGAATTTTTATTTTATTTTCTGATGACGGGACACGTCTCGAAATCCGTAATATAAAAAAATGCAAAACAAAGTCACACGACGGGATCACAAATGCTGTGCTTTGGTACTAAGATATAAACAGCTGAGTAAAATACTGTCAGTAGTGTCGCAGCTAGAAAATGTAATTAAGAGTTTTTTAAAGTGTATTAGCAATAGTCACAATCAGAACAGCGGAGAGAGTAGATGCCAGTCACCGTGTCTAGATCACAAAGGCTGTGCCTGGGTAAAATGAATGTAAAAGACGGAGTGGAATACCAGCTGCAGTGTCTCAGTATATACGACTGAAAGTTTTGATAGTATTATTCACAGTTGCAATCCAATAATAACAGTTTAATCAGAATAATAAGTGGAATAAAACTGCATAGTAAACGAAAGAACAAAGCAAACGTAAGTTAGAGATTTTTAAGTTGTTTTCATGGGGGCAGTGTTGCGATTTCCAAATTCCGCCTGTGAAAATGTGGTGGCTCATTTGCTTTGGGTGATCATTTGCTGCAGTTTATTTGTAGACTTGTAATGGCTAATACAACCTGGGTCCATCATTTCATTCTATAACAAAACACCAGTCAAAACAATGTATGTACAGTGGTTCTCTGTTTCCAAAGAAGGCAAAATCAATTTCATATGCTGGAAAGCCAGCTTTGATTGTCTGAGATGCTAAGGGAGTATTGTTAATAGATTATCACGAAAGGGTCAAATGATGAAGAGGCACCATGCTAACCTTTACACCAAATAAAAGAAAAACATTTGTGAAATAAATATCAGGTTAAGTACAGAAATAGCGGCAGGATAATGCAAAACTTCATGCACACATTGTTTTTATGGGAAAAATTGCAAAGTTGAAGTACAATCGGTTGCAGTATCACCTTGTTTGCCTGATTTAGCTCCATCTGACTTTTAACTACTCCCAAATGTCAAAACTTCCCCTGGGGGAGGGTATTTTCATCAGATGACGAGTTGAAAGCGGCAGTTAACGTTGTTTTGAGGACCTAGAACAATCAAACTTCTGTGATCGGATAAAAGCACTGCAGCATCGCTGGACCAAGTATGTTGAATTACATGGAGACTATGTTGAAATGTAAAAATGATACAGACTGACACATTTTACAAACTAACTAAAGACTTCCACCAAATTGAGGTCAGGAGGAAATGTCTGCACAAAAGGCAGACCCACACGACTGACAGTCAGATTTGAGTTTTAGGTTGCCAATAAATTTGCCTGACAGCAGAGAAGATGATGCCCAACTGGACTGATCATCACAATAGTGATCCACAACAGCTTCACACAAAGACCAGTACACCGGAGCACAGTCAACTGGATTCAAGTGGGAAGGAGTGTGTTGCCAAGATGACAGGGTCATCCATTCACTAATGGCAGCCATCCAGTTGCTTACAAAAGTTCAAGTCTCTAGGGTAGAGTATTTACCCAGTATCACAATAGTGATCCACAACAGCTTCACACAAAGACCAGTACACCGGAGCACAGTCAACTGGATTCAAGTGGGAAGGAGTGTGTTGCCAAGATGACAGGGTCATCCATTCACTAATGGCAGCCATCCAGTTGCTTACAAAAGTTCAAGTCTCTAGGGTAGAGTATTTACCCAGTATAATACAATAAGAGTTAGTACAAAGGCAAATTTGACTAAAGGACAGAGATGTTCGGACGAGCTGCACATAGATATGTACCAATTTAGCAAGAAGATAATTGCCTAATAATTCAAGGTGATAAGGTGCCACTGTAGTGTTGGCTGCCAGCAACATGAATCGATTACAAAATGCCAACCTTTGTAACTTACAAAATGGTGACTGATACAAAATATTTTGGCTGAATCATACATAATAATGATTCCTAGATATATATATTTGTGTACTATACCTGATCAATAATCTGTTCATTCTGTTCTTTGATGAGTACTTCTTTTACAAATAGTTCTTCTTTTACACTTAGTTTTCCTGTTACACACAGTTCTTCTTTTAAAGGCAGTTCTTCTTTTACAGATTGTTCTTCTTTTACTGCTAGTTCTTCTTTTAGGATAGAATTTACAAGTGGCAATATATACTGCAAATTGAAAAATTATTAGGAATTGAATTTTATTTGTCTTCTCTATGACTTACAGAGTACATAATGAGGTGTTAAAAATAAATATGAAATAAATAGAATTATCCATCAATTTTTCTAATAAATATCTGCACTCTGCACAACATGTGTGTGTGTGTGTGTGTGTGTGTGATTTCACATATTTAATCACATCTGGTTTTTGCTTTTACAATACTGTGAGGCTGGTATTCTGTTGATATTTAAATTAAATATCTACAACTGAATGTAATCCTAATCTCAATCTCAAGTGGTACAATGCATTGAACAACCTAACACATTAGCTGTGGGTTATATAATCAGGTTTGTGCATATTTTACCTGTTTAGTCTTTTCTTCTTCTACATCCACTTCCTTCTTTATAACATCCGTTAAAACATCCTACAAATAAAAAAGAATTAAACTTACAATTATTAAAATTTATTACCATTACAGGAGAATGCTATACATGCGCTGCAGAGGAATAATAGACTTTCAAGACTGGAATTACACCTCATGGAAAGAGTATAAAAATGTTAAGATTTACTGATAATATGGCTTCTATTTGTAGAAAACAAGGTATATTTATAAACAGCGTTGAATTTTATAGACAAATGATTACAAGAACAGAAGTTGGAAACAAAAGTAGAGATTCTGTAAATATTAAAACCGGTAACCTGTAACTTGGAAGAAGTGGTGTCACAGCACAGGCCAATGGAGAAACTAATTTGCTGTTGTCAAATACTGGGCTAGGAATTAGGAAGAAATTCCTCAAGTTACATGTTTGCAGCATGATTTTACACAAGCTGGATGTGGAATCTAGATAATTTGGAAAGGTGAAAGACAGAACCACAGAAGCACTTGAAATTTGCTGCTACATGCTAACATGTGCTAAGAATATTACCATCATACTGGATGGGCAAAGTAATTTTAAAAAATTAACAGGTTCTGGAAACAATGGGAGAACGGAGCGGTTTGTGAAGACAAGACCATGGAGTGGTGGGTCACTAGTTGAGACAGCCAGGAGTAATGATTTTGGTGATGGGAGCCCAGTGAATGGGAAGTACTATAGAGGAAGGCAGAGACTGAAGTTGACTGTTTACATTAAGGGACGCTGTAAGCACTACAGACAAAGACAAGCATACCGATACGAAGAGCCTAAGAACCACATCAAAGCAAGTACATGTTATGATAAAAGAGATGTAAGTTAACGGTGTAATCGTAAACCTTTCATTATTGCCTTTTCCAGACAGAAATTTCTGCATCTAGTGATCTTCATACAAAGGGAATTTCAAAAGCTCGTGGTCTACAATCTAGAGGTAGTTTTGCTTTTCTGTTTTTCACTGGACTATGACACTACATTTGCCCCATGAATAGATGTAAAGCATCTAATTGGTCTGCTGTGTTGTTAATAACAAACAGTTGTGTAAACAAAGTCACCTTTCAAGGTCATTTCTTGGTGCACTGTTGAAAAAAAGGAAGATCTAATGTCGTACACCATCAAATTTCTTGTTAGAAAAAGGTTTAACATCAACACAAATTTTTAACAAGACGAAAGATATGTTTGGTGATCATTTGCTACAGTTTATTTGTAGACTTGTAATGGCTAATACAAGCTGGGTCCATCATTTCATTCTATAACAAAACACCAGTCAAAACAATGTATGTACAGTGGTTCTCTGTTTCCAAAGAAGGCAAAATCAATTTCATATGCTGGAAAGCCGGCTTTGTCTGAGATGCTAAGGGAGTATTGTTAATAGATTATCACGAAAGGGTCAAATGATGAAGAGGCTCCATGCTAACCTTTTACACCAAATAAAAGAAAAACATTTGTGAAATAAATATCAGGTTAAGTACAGAAATAGCGGCTGGATAATGCAAGACTTCATGCACGCATTGTTTTTATGGGAAAAATTGCAAAGTTGAAGTACAATCTGTTGCAGTATCACCATGTTTGCCTGATTTAGCTCCACCTGACTTTTAACTACTCCCAAATGTCAAAACTTCCCTGGGGGAGGGTATTTTCATCAGATGACGAGTTGAAAGCGGCAGTTAACATTGTTTTGAGGATCTAGAACAATCAAACTTCTGCGATCGGATGAAAGCACTGCAGCATCGCTGGACCAAGTATGTTGAATTACATGGAGACTATGTTGAAATATAAAAGTGATACCAGAAAGAAAAAGCCTTTCATTATCAGGTCATAAACATTTCAAATTGCCCTAGTATATACCTGAAAGGTACATGAAAGGATAAATAATCTTTCCTGAGAAACACCATGTTTCAAACAGATTTTAATAACATATTGTTACACTAAAGTTTATTAGTTATGATAAGGTAATATGAATTTGAATGATATTGAAGTAAGATAGGTAAAAGGCAAGTACGATATTTGAGTAAGTCAAATGTGATTAATTCTCTACTGTAAAGTAAACAAAATTAGTTACATACTTTTTTCTATTAATAGTTTGTTAATGTTACAGTTAAAAGCACCGTGCCTACTGTGTGCTTGATTGACTGTTATTCATAAGTAATCTAAAGAGCAGTGGCTTAGCATGGAGGGTGACTGAGTTACTGAATCATGTACATAAATTCTGAAGGGTGCAATTGTATCACCAATGGTTATGGTAATAACATTAACAGTGGCATTGGTTTCTTATTAAGAAGAAAATCTGGTAATATCAGCTCGCTAAGTAATCGACATTTCTTTCTCAGTGAATTCCGTAATTATATAAATTTAGAGTTAATATTTATGTAAATAGGCCTACTGGTAACATGGTGATGGTTAATACTCTTAACATAACAAATAATTTGAGCAGGGTTCCCTTACAAAACGCTTCGTTTAACCTCGAGTTACTGTAAAATGAGGCTAGAGATATTCCTTCCATAAATTTTTTATAAAGAGAAGAAAGGTTAATTAAGCTTTTTTTAATTTTTGCCTTTATAGATCTCACTTTAAGTCTCTTTCAGAATGTTATTATTTTGTTCTTCTATTTGTAACTTATTAAAATCTAAAACAATGAAGCTATATCAGAAGACTGGCTTCACCAACATGAATTTTATGCCTTGAAGGACTGACGCCTGGTACAGAAAAGCACAAAACTCAAGAGGCTTAACCAGCACGAAACCCCAAGTTTGTAAAGGTTAAAGGTTATTTCAACCAGCAGAAAATTTTTTTATTAAGATTTGAAAACCTTCTTAATTAAGCTTCTTGAATGATACAACCAAATTAGCTGAACCAAAATTCAGGACATTTTTAGAGAATTAATATTCTTTAGAAAAGATTTGTCAGCACATTTAGCCTATTAAACGCTTTATTTTAGCTATAGGCCTACTTATTAATATTAAACCCATTATTATTAGTATTGTTGTTATCATTACTATTATTACAAATATTCAGTTACCAGTATTGTATTATTGCTATTAGGTTTATGAACTGACATAAACGCGTGAATACACATGCTCACGCGCGCGCACATGCGCAAAGGCAAACTAATAAGATTTCGATACATCTGATGCTGAATTCAATTGTGGATATTTTATAGATACGTTTTTAAACTTTGCTTATTGTGAGAAACATATTGTATAGAATACTGTAACATTAAAAGAAATGTATTTACTTTTTACAGCTGTTAAAAAAAGATACTTGAATTTGATTGGATTTTGCACTGTATTTGTATTTTTATTAAGTAAGAACTACAAAGTTCTAATTTAAATTAAGATTAAAAGTACCGTTGATTCACAAGAATTTATTTTCATGCGTTCTCTGACACTTCTTTACATAACGAAAACTCGTATTTCAAAATTTACAATTCAGGTCAAATTAGGTAATAATCCAGTCCCGTTCTCGATGTCCTACTATTAAAGGAGAAATATAATTCTTATCACAAATAATGAAGCTTTTAAGACCTGACATTGCTAAATGGTAAGTAAATAATCAAAATGTTTTAAATAATTTATAGGTTCATCGTCATTAGTCATTGATTTCTTTCTATTTATTATCAAGTTAAAAACATTCGCTAGCATTTTGAATTTAGTTCCTCCAAAACAAACGGGAGAGGAAATTTTTTTAATGGTTCGAATATTTTTCAACATTGCTCTTTTGAAAAATAAGGGCATTGCAGACTGTGTTGTGAACTTATATTTGTTTTACGTTCTCAAAGAATCGATACTGTGTATTCACTAGATGTGTCTGTTATTCTGGCTAGAGCAGAAGTATGACAGTCGAAAGCCTCTGATGCAATAACGTGTTTTTAATTGCGCAGCACGTTCTGACACTATATCTGTGCACCAATCAGATTGGACCTTTAGTATGATAAGATTACCGTTTTGAGCACATGTTGCCGCTGTTTGGTCACAATTAGTATTCATGAATCGCAGCTTGAAGTGAATCGACCTATCGTGTCGTCGTCATTTTGCTGTCGGTATAGTCGTTGTTTAAGTAACATGACAACAACGCAACTACACTGATAAATTAATAACCACTGATGCCTTTTGTCATCCTTTTGACCGACGGTGTATTAGATTTTTAACTATGTTTACACATACACAATGATATTTATTACATACTTATTTGGCAATAAAAGTACTATAATTGATAATTAAGTTCTTGGTTTGGCATTAGACTCTAATTTATCATAGACTCAATTACGTAGATATGCCCTTTATTAATATACGTCCAAAGTGTGTCATTACAACATTTGTAACATGCACAGAATTAGTACCAAATAAATACCAAAACTATTAACTTATTATAACTTTATATTTTGTAACAAATTGTTCGTATGCTTGTTATGTCCAGATTGGTAGCTAGGGGGGCCAAGGGGCCACCCACCCCCAAAGTGACCATAGATTTGAAAAATTTGTTTTCGCTTTTATAAAACTACAAACATGTTTCTTTGATATGACTATTCCTTTCACAAAAGAAGCATAACCAGCCAGCGTGTCTGTTGTCATAAACCACGCATGATAAACAGAATTAGTCAAGCATTACTCAAGCACCGTAAGTACAGTTCATTATGATAAGGTAAATCGCACTTGGATGTGTTTTCCTTCAACTAAAAAATTTCTATTTTGATTTTCTTGCACTTTAATTTTACAAAAAAAAACTATGAAAGCAGCCATTTCAATAGTGAAAATGTGTTTTCGTCGCGGTGAAAGTTACATCCCTGTATTCAGGATCATGAAAATAGTCTCGAAATAGTCTGAAAATAGTCAAGAAATGCGACATTCTCTAATAGAAATTTTGACAAACTGTCAGTTGAAATTTCAAGCCGTTTCTCTAACATAAAAGAGTTAGAAAAGCCCTTTGGGTTCCTCTTTAAATTTGAGGCGTACGTAAATGATGGGGATATTCATTTTAAGGAACAGCTTTCCCAAATCAATATTAAGTGCACAGTACTTGCAAAACTGAGTACACATGACCTAAACAGGGTAGAATTGTTCAGTGACTTGAAATATGTCATAATTATATCAAAAACGCCAAAAGGTAACGGAGAACAAATGGACTTTACACCTCAGAGCCTGCTAGAATACATTTCTTCAATTGGATTAGAAGCCTACAAAACTAGCAAGCACTAGCAATAGCTTTAAAAAATGTTCTTACTTTACCAGTATCTGTGGCTTCTTGTGAAAGATCGTTTAGTAAACTTAAATTGATTAAATCGTATCTACTGTTAATGTTAACAATGTCACAAGACAGGGTATCAAATCAAGCGATACTTTCAATTGAAAACGACATTTCTTCGTTTTTAGATTATAGTGATTTAATAATCGACATTGCAGCAATTAAGACCAGACAAGTTACATTTTAAAATGTCTCGTTTTAAATATTTATTAAGTATTCAAAACAAATATTAAGTGTGTATTAATAGAAGACGGAACCATTAATCTGTAATGGTAAGTTATTAAATTTATTATTTTTAATGTAGTTCTTTGTTCTTTATGTTGTTTAGGATATTGTTTTGACGATGCGCTTTTAGACCTACAAGGAATTTGCACGTTTATTAGAATATATTTATAGGTAAAATGTTTTGTTTTACTACATTTCTTATAGTCTACATTTGTTAATAATAAATGTATATATACTGAATACCAGTAATATTAAAATATGTCATTTCTTAATTTTAACTTAACAAATATTCTTAAGACGTTTTCTGGAGGTGGTTTCATAGAATAATCTAAACAACTGCATTTATTAAATACTTTTTTTACTGAATGGGCCTTGAGTTTTGCCATTTTGTTCCCTTTTAATTGTAAAGGCGAGGCGGACGACGATCTCCTTGCCCCGGGCGCTAGAAAGCCTAGCTATGCTACTGGTTATGTCCCAACATTAAAAGTTCTAAATAGATTTTTAAAACACTCCGTTATTATACTGAACATTTTATTATGACTTGCACTTTTTGTGTAGACTGTAATAAACGCACTGTAAACATGTATTAGAGAAACCGTAACCAGTAGTTGACACTATTGAAATATATTGTTTAACACTCTATGAAGCCAACCTCATATTGTAGTTTATTTTATTACACATTTTGAGTCTGTTTAGACATCCAAATATTTTTGTACCTGACTTACCCTCGGTCCCAATTAGTTGTGATACTGATGCTCTACTGTGATCTAAATTATTACCAAGACATTTTTAAATATGGAATGAGAACACGCCAAGAACTGACGTAGCTATCATGGAAAATAAAAGCCTAAGTAACGCAATATTAAGCTGGCAGCGGGAGTCCAACTACGCCTGCTCAACTCTTTAACATGAATACATACAGAGCGAGTAAACAACTCTATTTCGGAGTTTGATGACACACATTAGGAAGAATTTTACGTAATATTTGAAGAGACAATAACAAATCTGTTAACGCAAAGAGTAACTATACTTACCCACTTACATAACAAAAAAATTTAAAAACGCCGACAGAATCAGAATTATGGGATTAAAGTCATGGAATGAATAGGTGAACGATAAGTTTACTTCAGTGATAACAAACATTATTATTTGTAATCCAGGAAATTCATCATTACGTAAAATGATCTGTTCGTGACGTTTCCCTAGTGGTAGCTATCAAAATCAAGTAGACTACATCTTAGTTATCGCTAGGTGGACTCCACGATTTCCAAAACAAGTAAAGACTCTATGAGCTCCCCAGAGAAAGATTTGTAAAGTAATCAGTTTCTTGCAGCTAAAGTTTAACTGAACCTTGAAAAGCCTACATCAAAAGAAAGTCATACGAACATGATAGTGTTTAAAAATAGACATGTCATATAAGCGCAATGCGGATATAAGAGTGAAGAGGAACATTCTTGGTGGCAATGAACCTATGAGGCATGCAGTGAGCGCCTATCTAAAATCAAATAGCATATTATAAGAAAAAACCTCTAGAGTAACCACAAATCCATAATTTCAGTAAAATAGTGTAAAAATAGATAAATAAATATACGTGTAACACAATACAGACAGAAAACGGGACTACACAATTAAGAGACAAGTATCCTTAAATAAGCAAAGCCATAATACACCAATGTGGGTACGATACGAATGTAAATAAAATTTCAAAGAATTAAAAACAAATAGAAACAAAATAAAAATTATACGTTCAAAATTAAAACGTCACAAGAAATTTGTAACAAATACAAGAATGGATGATGCCAATATAAAAACAGCGGAGAAGCTAATGCATAAAAACCTAATTAAAGATAAATGCATAGAGAGAATACAGGTAACTTTGCGTTTGACCTGGAAATCAACATTACCATGCAATATTAATAACTACATTAGAAAAATAAAACACAAGAAAGCTGCTGGGAAAGACTATATAGTAATTGAAATGATTATGTCTCTTGGTGAAATGGAAATCTAAATTTTCTTAACTGGCTACATGATTGAAGAAGTTTAGTATATGTCCCTATACACAAGAGTACTTAAAAATTGCTGTGACAGATTAATCTTATTTTTCACTTGCTAGTAAAGCTAAGTTACAAGAATTCTATAAAAATTGAAGTATACCTACTACTCCAAATACAACGTGAACAAGCAAACGTTTTACCATGTTACTGAATACATGCAAGATTTAAAAAGAATTAGATAATCCCACACTGTTTTTTAAATTACAATGAACCATAGATTATTTTAAGGGCCAAAAAATGTGGATAATTCTAGCTGACATTAGGACAATGCATCACATAATTACATTAAGTACACATGGAAGGGTGACAGGAAATCAGTATCACAATCATGACAACAGGAAAGGTAAAGTCAGGGTTAACTGCTCATGGAATTTTTCATCATAAAGAAGGGGTATGACAAGGATGCATACTCAGTCTTATAAGATTTAAATTCTGGGGTTTAAATAGACAGGAGCCACGGATGGATGGGAAGGAGGTATTGCAATGTGATTTAAGAAGGTTTGCAATCTATAATATGCTGATGACATAGTACTTCTAGATGCAAGCGAATAAGAATTTCATCCATCCGCAGTATGAAAAAACCAACACCGATGCAAGGTTACAAAACAAAAATTAATATAAGACAAAGTAACGACTGCTGACAGATCAGATAATAAACTGCTTATCTACTCCGAACATGTACAGCGAATGGGCAGAGATTCCAAAAACACATGTTAGAGTGGAAATACAAGGGAAGAAGAATGCCAGCCAAGCCAAGAAGTAGATGGAAAGTATAGACTCGGAACTGAAAGGAGCCTTGAGGACTACCACGATAGGTGATTTATCATTGGAATAAGAGAATAATGGAGTCTAATACGTAATTTATTTGTGTGTGTGTGTGTGTGTGCGTCTCAGTTGGAAGGGGGAGAAGGGTTATAAAACTGTTTATGTTATGAATTATTAAGCCTACTAATTGTTATTATTATGTTTTTACTATAAAATATTCATATTATTTTAATATGGTTTCCTGAAGGAGTCATAGTACGATACATCAGCCTACCAACACGTTTGCCGCAAACATAAAAACAGACAGTTGATAAACAAGAGGTTCCATGAGTTCAGAGGTTAGATCTGTATATGTGTCAGCCAAAACAGTAGTACGTTTTGTAAACATACACTCCTGAGTCATTAAAACATTAAGAATGTTATCTGACTGTGAATCCTCTTTTTGACGGGATTTTGACGAATGAGAAATCTGTAGATACAACACATTATCACTTTACACCATGGCCCCCACATCTTCCCTGGGGCCCCTATGCCAGACCACCTTCCAGGCCCCCCTTAGCCGTTCAGAAACCCCTCTCGTTTTAAAGCCTTTTTCTTATTAGACAAACATATTACTTGTGTGTCTAAAATCATTTTTTTTTGTAAACAGGCTAATAATAAAAATGCTAAATAGGTTAAAAGTCTTTTCATTAAATAGAAAATTTTAAACGTAACGCTTTAAAGCAAAACAGAATTAAGAAACTAATTAAAGTACTTAAAACCTACAACGTTTCAAATTTTAAGTTCCTAATCAAATCAAATAATTAACTCATTTTTTTACCTGAACCATCTACTAAAATTAACTTTTATAAGACAAAAAGAAACACAATCCATGTAAGATTAAAGATATCCAGGCTGTTTGGCCGTGGTGCATGGTTTATTTCCAAACCAAACGTTCCAAACGTTTCTTTAATCTTATAACTGACACTGGCCGTAAAAGCCTGAGGACAATGTTAACACACAATCCATGTTTATCGATATAAAAATAAAGAAAAACAATAATACGTCTAAGATCATAACCAATTGTAAGTGAAAGAGAGAGACCTACTTCTAAAATGGTTTACGTAGTGCAAAGTTTTTTTTCTAGCTTTCATTTGAGCAAACTGGTCAATAATATCTGAAAAATTATTACTGTTAGTCAATTCACTTTTAGTAGCTAAAATTGCCAAATTATTAAGCCTTTCTTGTGAGGTAGTGCTCTTCTGTCAAGTTTTCAGTGAATTCGCTAACCTGCTGAAAAATCTTAAAGCAGAGGAAACTGTAACTGGAATAGTACAGAAAAGCCTACGGGCAAGACAGAAGTTCACAAATATAGTTTGAAGGTTTTTGTCATAAATAGATTGGAGTAGGCTTAGTGGATTTATTCATATTCAAACGCTGTTTTATAAATGTTCTTCAAGTGTAATATTTCTTCAAAGAGATCCCGAAAACTTTTACTTTCAATTTTAATTCATTTCCCATGTCAGTGAAGTTTAAAACTGTTTCAAACAAGTCACAGATTGAACTAACTGTACTGAATCTTGTTTTTATATCACCCATTATAAAGTTTAACCCTGGGCGCACGACTCAGGTTTTAAATTTGTTTTCTTGATCTTTGTTTACGGAGAAATCACTCCTGGATTGATCCGTACTTTTCTTCTGCCTTTTGTGAGATTCAGGAGGAACTTTTATTAGTTCTTTTGCAACTAATTTTACTTCTTCAATTATGCTGTCAGAATTATCACGGAACAATTGAAATTCTGTCAGCAAATATTCCATTAGAGATACTTCAATATTGAATGTGATATTTTGCTTTGAATAACATTTTTTTGGTCAATGCATGAAAGCACTTTGAATTAAAAAGATAGCAACATTAAGCCACTTGTGGAATTGAAATATTTCTTAAGCCCTAATACGATGTTGAAGGCAAAGAGAGTTAACTAGAAGACATCTCTTCTAAAAATATATCCAACAATTTAAGTACTCCTGGGTAGTGCTTAACTATCTGTTTCAAAGCTTAGATCTTCTCACTTCACCTTGTTTCAGAGAGGCTCTGTAGTGATAAAGAAATGTGGTTTTTCAAAACTTCCCAACGTGCAGGACTGCTAGAGAAAAATGACTAAAGGCTTGCAACATTTCTGAAAAATGTTATCACATTTGCATTGAGTTTTGCAGCATTAACACTCACATGGTTCAAGGAATGCGCCCCACATGGTATAAATATTGCGGTTTCCTTCTTTTCAAGAACTCTATTTTGTACTCCTTTAATTGCTCCCCGCATATGCACCGTATCGTTACCCTGAGAACGACCATCTTGCAGTGGGTTGTTAAGGCTATCTAAAGTGGAAACAATTTCGTTGGCGATTGCCAATCGCCTCTCCTGTCTTGCTGGTCTTAAAATACCTTGGTCTGTTGTGCTTAAATAACAAATTTACTATATTTGTTGCCTTATCATTATTGATGTAAATTATTTAGATTACTCTTTACATATAAAAGAAAATGCTAATAATCTGTAAGCCAATTTTCGACCACACATTTACTTAAATCTGTCACATTTTAAAGTCACAGCCTATAACTGATGTGGATTTTGAATTTTTTTTCACTAGCCCGGGCCCCTATGCCACGGCATACGCTGGTTCCTCCCTTGTGGGGGGCCATGCTCTACACATTCCTATAAACAAGTGATTAATACAAGGGATCAAATTACGTAGCCTCTTGTGCTTGCACGGGGTTATTCGACAATTATCTTACCTCTCCCTCCTCTCTCACACACACACACACACACACACATTGCTTTTCTATTGTAGTAACTATTTCAGTCTTAAATACAGATGCTCACTGCGTCCCTTCCTCTGCTTGTCAGCCTGTAAATCTCGTTTCAACCACTTCTGACACTTTCTTTTTATTACCCTCTCTTGCTATCTACTAAGTAGCTAATCCTAAACTAAGCCTCAAATTAGATGAAAACTATGCATGTAACGGTACAGAATTGTATGTTAAAAAGATAAAATCAGCTTTAATTTTAAAGTAGTCAGTATTCACCTAAGGGGTACCCCATTGTAACCAGCCACACATATACAACGTTATTGCAGACTGTTTATGTCTGATGTCTGGAGTCTGCCCAGCTAGACATATTACGTAACCGCTTGCCAGCTCAGTCTATTTGTGAATCACACTAAAACAACTCTGTCACCACAGTTTGCATCAGACAGTAGCAGATTACAGTCGTCTTCAAGTTAACCAAAAACAGTGGCCTCGGACGTGTGAGATGGGCCGTAAACACCGTCCGCCCATCCAGTAAAATATCTATAGTAGTGTACAAACAATATAGCGCAGTCAAGTTAGTCAACTCGTAACTGACCGCGCGGTCAACTAACTCAAAACCTAAGTGCTCGAGCAAATTAAAGTCGGCCGACACAATTATTAAAAGCAAAATGTGATAAAACGCGGTTCTAGTAACCAGTGAACAATCAACGCCAGTCAAAACAAAAATAACTTTAACTATCTTCCATTGACTCTCGGAGTGCGGGGTGAAATAAGTGCCTCAACAGTTGGACCAGGTCTACAACCAGGCTGAGTACTCATATAATCAATTTTTAATTCCAAATCTTTAACAACATTAAAATTTATACCTGGGAATGTTTCAAATAATAATGAGATCTCTAAGCGAAAGGGGTTTAAATAGAATGTTCATGTAAATGAACGAATGTGTATGAGAATGGGGATAAATTACATACTGGTTCAGTAAACACATAAATTGTTATAACTGTCATAGTTAAGTAAGATTGGTTCGCCAATTAATTTTATGGTTTTTGTGTTGTTAATTTTAAGAATGTCTTAATTTGCCAATAAGCATTTTGCGTATTAAATAAAATCCAAATAAGTTGTTCTAGCCAGTATAAACGGTGTTATTATATTTTCACCCCTCAACTCAAATAACCTTTCTGCAACTGTTTTCGTCTATAGGACTCTTGGAGGAAACCCGAAGGTAAGAAAAAATGGTTTTATAAAATTGATAAGGTTGTTTAACTCATTTAAAATCAAACATAACAATGACTCCCGAACTAGGGACTCGATATTATTAAATCATATAAAATCAAACATAACAATGGCGCCCAAAACAGTTGGACGATTTGTGTGATTTCTTTTAATCACACAAATTAGACCTAAGCTATAAGTTGCAGAAATTGGTTATTTGGGAGTGGGGGCGATGTTGTAGATTGTGATGAGAAAGGGGTAAAGCAAAATTAAACTAAAGTGTGTATAATTGTATATGTAAGTCATAATCATTAAAAAAAAAAAAAAATGGAGAATACAGAAAATAAAATCAATACAGCTGACATGACTGTTATGAACGAGTCAGAAAGTCAGTCAATGACCGAATCAGCGGTAATGGACGAGGTGAGAGTTCATTCAACTCCCGTCTCGATTAGGGACAGTGATAAAACTGATGAGACGAGAAATTGGTTGCGTGAGATAATGGGGGAGATTAAACTGATGTCCAACCAAAATATTAGTTTAAAAGATGAGATTAAACAAATGTCCAACGACATCAATAAACGTTTTGATGCAAATGATCATAAATTCGATGAACAAAATAATAAAGTTGATGCATTAAGCAGTGACATAAGTGCAAAATTGCATGAATTGAGTAGTAACGTAAATGAACAGAAAATAAAATGTGAAAGTAGTTTTTATAAATTAATTAAACGTTTTGATGAGAGTGATAAAAAATGGGATAAGTTGATAGATTCAACAAAACAAATGAAAATGGTTATAATACTGAGAGTGTAGTGGTGACTGAAAATGGTAATTATGATGATGGTAAGTTATGCGATAATGAGAATATAAACAAGGAAGCAACAGTTAACAAGGTAAGTGAAAACAATGGAAAAATAAATGATAATGAGGTTAGTTTAAGTGTAAATCAGGTGAAAGTGTACAAGGTAAGTAATAGTGAAAATAATAGTGATAACTGTAATAATGACAGTGAAATAAGGTTGAATAATAATAATAAAGAGGTATTTGAAAATTAAGTATCAAAAAGTGATACATTAAGTAATAGTAGTGATAATGAGAATATAATGGGAGTTGATGTTAGTAGTAATGGGGTGGTAATGGGTGTTGATAAGCTTGAAAGAGAGTGGAGGGCAAATTTCTTTTGTGGTATATGTTGTGGGAGGCAAATGGTCTCCAAAATGTCCCTTGATTTTTTGTGGTTTATCTGGTAAGTCCAGATGGAATTATAATAAAGTGGTTTTGCCCTCTGTGTGGAGTGAGAATGTGAAATCGGGCTGGGAGAGTGATTATGAAGAGCGAGATAGAGTGATAGAGTTGGTCAGATTAAGCAGAGATTATGAAGGGTTAGTAGGGGGAATAAATATTTAAAGAAATGATTATATTATTAGTAATGTAGACTTACCTTGTGCAGTAGTAAACAATGATTATATTGATAATAAACATTCACCTGCTGGGAGAATTAATGTACTATTAGTAGCAGATAAGTGTGATAATGATGTAACTCACCTGGGTGCATCAATAAATACTAATGGAGACTGGACTAAAAATAATAATGTAGACTTGGCTTATGATGAAATAATAATGGGGTAACCCTAGGGATTATTATTATTATTATTATTATTATTATGGCAAAATGAATAACAAAGATTTAAATGGTTATTACACAAATGACAGCCATGTGAGGTACGTAAATAAAAATGAAATATGTTATGTGAAATTAAGACTAATTTTCGATGACAGGGGTTAGATAATTAATGAATGAACATTTAATTATTTGAGCTAATGGTAATTACTTGGATTATTTAGGTAATGAAGTGTGGTAAATGATAATTGGATATGACGAAAATTTGTAAATAAATGTGTTGGTGTTAAATGTATTGTGTCAGGGTATGTCAGGAGAATGTATAGGTAACAGATGTTTGTAGTACCAGTATCTTATAATAATAATATTTTATTTTACTAAATAATTAACAGGAGGTACTAAGGAATTTTATTTTGAATTGTGTATTTAAATAAAAAATGTTTTAAATAATGTAACTAAAGAAAAGAAACAGTTTTGTTTTGAGTTGAAACGAAGCCAATTTAAAAATGTGAATTTTATTAATGAAGTCAAATTAATTCTGATTTAAATTCTGATGTGAATTGTAACACAAATAGTAATTGATTAACATGTCAAAACTAAAAGATTTATATAAACTGGAAATTGAAGGAAGTGTTAGTGGTGATGTAATCAGGAATGTTGAGGCTGAGTCAGTGTTTATAAAACAAGTCTTGTATACAACTGTTGATGTAAACAGGTATAAATAATCTCTATAGTAATGTTATTATGATTCATTGGTATTTTGTGTAATCAATGTGTTCTTTTGGATGGGTAATAGTGTTGTGTGAACAATATTTAATTTGTATGGAATTTATATGCATTAGATGTACCGTAAGTATACAGTAAAGTTATATTACCATGTAAACATTGTATTTTTTATGTTAGCTATAAGTTTAGTTAACATCAAGGTAAAATGTTTCTGTTTAAGATTATGAATATACAACAGCTGTCATTGTAGGCTAACCAAACTAAATGAAAAACCAGTACTTTATAAAAAATCAAACCAGTACTTTGCCAATAATGAACCAGTACGACTAAGAGGAAACGAATCATTGGAATGATGGAAGGCCGTTTATTGATATTTTTTCTTAATTGTTATAGAGTTTGGTGACACTGTGGTGGGTGCCTATCTGATTTTATGGTGTTGGGATCTCAAGCAGAGAAGTCCAGTAAGGTCGGATGGGTGCAGCCACAGCCACAGGACTAGGGGGGTAAGTATCCATGATTTTAGTAAGAACTAAGGGGGGTTGCGGCGCCATATCTTCACTGATCCTCTTAGGTTTTAGGCAATGAGAGTTTTTATGCTGCGGCATAAAACCTCTCATTGGGGGGGGGGGTGGTATTGTAACGGTACAGAATTGTATGTTAAAAAGATAAAATCAGTTTTAATTTTAAAGTAGTCAGTATTCACCTAAGGGGTACCCCATTGTAACCAGCCACACATATACAATGTTATTGCAGACTGTTTATGTCTGATGTCTGGAGTCTGCCCAGCTAGACGTATTACGTAACCGCTTGCCAGCTCAGTCTCTTTGTGAATCACAGTAAAACAACTTTGTCACCCCAGTTTGCATCAGACAGTAGCAGATTACAGTCGTCTTCAAGTTAACCAAAAACAGTGGCCTCGGACATGTGAGATGGGCCGTAAACATCATCGGCCCATCCAGTAAAATGTCTATAGTAGTGTACAAACAATATAGCGCGGTCAAGTTAGTCAACTCGTAACTGACTGCGCGGTCAACTAACTCAAAACCTAAGTGCTCGAGCAAATTAAAGTCGGCCGACACAATTGTTAAAAGCGAATGTGATAAAACGCGGTTCTAGTAACCAGTGAACAATCAACGCCAGTCAAAAGAAAAATAACTTTAACTATCTTCCATTGACTCTCGGAGTGCGGGGTGAAATAAGTGCCTCAACAGTTGGACCAGGTCTACAACCAGGCTGAGTACTCATATAATCAATTTTTAATTCCAAATCTTTAACAACATTAAAATTTATACCTGGGAATGTTTCAAATAATAATGAGATCTCTAAGCGAAAGGGGTTTAAATAGAATGTTCATGTAAAAGAACGAATGTGTATGAGAATGGGGATAAATTACGTACTGGTTCAGTAAACACATAAATTGTTTGTTATAACTGTTATAGTTAAGTAAGATTGGTTCGCCAATTAATTTTATGGTTTTTGGGTTGTTAATTTTAAGAATGTCTTAATTTGCCAATAAGCATTTTGCGTATTAAATAAAATCCAAATAAGTTGTTCTAGCCAGTATAAACGGTGTTATTATATTTTCACCCCTCAACTCAAATAACCTTTCTGCAACTGTTTTCGTCTATAGGACTCTGGAGGAAACCCGAAGGTAAGAAAAAATGGTTTTATAAAATTGATACGGTTGATTAACTCATTTAAAGTCAAACATAACATGCATATCATTTATAGTTACTTAATCGTACTACATAAAGCAGGAATCTTACTAAACAAAACGAAAACTGGTGTTTAGGGATTACGCTCTTTACAGGGCAGCAGCTAGAGCCCTGACATAAAAAATTGCTACTCGGTGAATTAATATTATTGGTTGTGCATACCAATTAGAGCTAGTAGGGCACATTAAATTGCAGAATCAAAGTTAGTTTTACATGGTTTATGTAATACGTAAGTGGCTACAAACAGCTTGCGAGTGAATGTATTAGTATAAATCAACATTAGTAATATCAATACACACAGGTGATGTAAGGATATATATGGAATTGTATGATCTCAGTCATTGCCTGTATGGGTATCAGACAAACAGTTTTACTGTTTACAGACATATGTTCTTGTTCTGGCTTTACAACATTAATAAACGTTATGTGACCTTGCACACTTTTGTTGCCGGGATTTTCATGGTTGATAAAGCTTGTCTACTGGCTAGATGACATTCTGGATAGTAGACACAACACATTATCACTGAACTACATCATGCATAAAAAAAAAGACACTGAGGAATAGGCTTCCACTTTAAGTAAGATTATGCGTACCTACTCCACTTCCACTTCTACGTACCTGTTCGAGACAAGCATAACTCTAACGTTGCGCATAAACCGTGGTGACAAACATTTTGAACTGTATATGTAATATAGTTTATGTAACTTTCTCAATTACTGGCTGTCAGTTTATCTCTGTTTCTGTCTATCTCTATTACACACATACGCCACACACAGATGCCAGGCACGCATGCGATCGCGAAAACAAACAGTTTTCTTGTCTTTTTCCCACAATTTCAGTCTCAGAAATAAACCCTCATTGACCTTTTCCTATCTCCCTCTCACTTTGTCACTTTGTAAACTCTTTCATCAATCCTAACCTACACGTCGATTAGATCGAAACTAGGCATAACACATTTTGTAGTTGTTTAATCGACGTGCCTAAACCAGAAAAATAATTGGGTCATTTGAGATCAGAATCTCAAATTTCTTAGGCGTACAGCAATTATTGAAAGAGGAATAACCAAATTTGTATTTATAATACACATGTTTTAAATAAAAGTGTTCTTATGGATTACTAATAATTTTTTTGTGAAGCAAGAATTGAAGAACCATACAATAAATCCTAAAAATCCCAAACAATCAGATATCTGTTAAAATCGTCTGAAGTCTGGCATCCGGCTGGGTTTTTATAATTTTTGCATATTTGTGATCCCATTTTGGAGCCTTGGGGGCATAAAATTTTGAAATATTCAAAACTCTACACTATATTTAGATTTAGATTGAAATACTCTTTAATTTGATATCCCACATGGAATTCACAATTTTATTAAAGTTTTAATATTGTTCTAAGGCTTTCACGGCCGGTGTTAGTTGTATTAGAAATATGTACCGGGCTGTTTGGCTGTGGTCCAGGGTTATCAAATAAACTAAACGTTTCAGGAGCACCACTGGCTGCCATCATCAGTGGAATTCGAGTCTACCTGAATGCGGGTTGTTAAACGTCAGGCCCACCAACTGGTGAAACGTCAGGTACTTGTTTTGCTAAATTTATAAGTACAGGCAGCATCGCAGGACATCTTCAGCTTCACCACAGAAGTGAGGGCCTGCCGTTTAACAACCCGCGTTCAGGTAGACTCGAATTCCTCAAATTCCACTGATGATGGCAGCTAGCGGTGCTAATGAAAGGTTTGGTTTGTTTGGAAAACCTGGACCACAGCCAAACACCCCGGTACATACTTCTAATTATTAAAAGAATTAATAATTCCCAATTAGTTAGCAATTTTTGGTGCCAGGCGTTCCAAAATTTAGTATTTGTCAAAATAAACTACGTACATATATTTGTATAATATTCTTTAATTTGATATTCCAATGGTCGTTTGCGACTTTTTCAAAATTTGAACGCACCCACATTTTTTCCTTTCCGCTGCTTATTTTTTTGGGGGATTAATGTCAATAATAATTGAGTACTCTAGGGTAAAAGTACGAACACGCATGTCAAGTTTTATGAAATCATTTGATGCGATCAAAAGTTATCGTGAGACATACCCCAAATAGACGGACAGACAATTGCCAAACGATTGAGTCAAAACTGACAACTCGCTTCACTCGTTCAGTTTTTTGACAAATTCAGAGTCCCCCAAATCCTTGAAAAATAGGGAATTGGGTTTTCACCGATACCAAATATCATTACCTTACTGTGATAATCATGAAATTAAATCATACATATGTCAGTCAAGGTGTATGTTCCTCTGCAACTGATAGTAGATAACTGGTATGGTCCAAGAGCTGCAGACCTCGCTCACAATTTGAACGAAGTACAGTAATTGTTGGTTATATTTTAATATTAGATAAGTTTAAATTATTAAAAAACTTACGAAAATCCGGGTTACTCTTTTAGTTTTTGTTTAATAAAGTAAAACTTGTAGATAAATCGTACAGTATACGTTAAAAATTCCAGGCAACCGGATTTGTGTTTAAATTCCATTTAGTCAGATACCTCATTGACTGTTTACAATTTTTTATATTTTTAGATTCATTTTTGGGCTCTGGGGTCAAACAATTTTTTGAAATTTACAAATTTGTAAAGGATAACCACATTTTGGTTAATTTTTTTTAATCTGATGTGCCACAAGGCTTTTGCGAGTCTTAAAATTTTGACCTCTCCCCTCTGTTTATTGGAGTATCAATCTAAAAAAAATAGTGTTCTGTAGGGTATCGCTATGGATATGGATGCTAAGGTTCTGGTAGATGTGTTCAAAAGTTATCATGAGACAAACCCCAAAAACAGACAGATAGACAAATGCAAACTGTAGACTTAGACTTAAACTGAGAATTTGTTTTATTCGTTAAACAGTTATTCAACCGAATTATAGCCAAAACCCTTTTCGTCTCCTACAGCCTAAATAAATTTAAATACCATTCGTTCCTACCTTTCCTTTAGATTTTTGTTAGCCTTTAAAACCAAATTTGTAAATAACTGTTTTACAATATACATGTTTTACAGTTGGTTTTGACATGTATATTTTTGTCTAAGGCCCAGCGACCTTAATTTAATTTCAGTGTTTACTCTTTATACTTTCCCATGAAATAATTATGCACTGGACTAAATTTGTTAAAATTAAAACGCTTAATATGTAATAAATATGTAAAATACAGTCATCACATTTTCGTAACCCTCGTAATTTTTTTGCTGTATTGTACGAAATGTTAACAGGGGTATTAGGCCACAGTGCAATACTCATATTTTTTGAAAAGCCAGACATTTCGACCGCACCAATGGCGGCCATCTTCAGTGGAGTGGAAACAAGATTGTACAGCCGCTAAAGAATAAACTGAGAAAGTCGTATCTCTTTTATTCTGCAGCGAAATGTCTGGCGTTAACATGTCTTCCAACTATGACAACTCCAGCCGTGAGAGTTTGTGTTCATTTATGAGATTCATTAATCCAAATTTAAAGTGTTTGATTTATAATACTTCAGTACTAGACTTTGTTATTTACTTTTTAACCTTAGAAAGTAAGCATATAATAATGTGCGAGATAGGTTTTGGAAAATTAAATTCTTAAAAAAAACACTTATCTGTGAGTCACGCATTTCAAAATAAATTATTTGCAATATAGGCCTATGTGAATGCCTACTTGCATAAAGTGTTGCAGTGGGCTACACGATTAATTCACTTGATGCAATCCTGTTATTTTGTTTGTAGTAATCAGAAAATTAAAAATCTACACTGCGTATCCTGTAACAGAATAACATTTAATATAAAGACTATAAATGTTCAAAAAAACAGCAACAGACAATGTAAAGTGTAAAATACGGTTATTTCTGAATGCTAAATTAAAGCAAAGGAAAAAAGTATTAACAAATGAAAACAAGATTTGTTATTTGTTAGGCAGCCAATATTAGTTTATATTATACAGTAGTAAAATCTCGAAAACTACACTGCACGGAAAACGTAATGTACCGTGTTTTGGTGAAAACCTGGCTCGGTTATTTAAATGAACGATATGAACGGCTTAAGCACTGAATTTGTTAATTAATTGGCGTAGCGTGATGTACCACGTTATCGGTGCATTCGCTGTACCGATCTGCGCGCGCTCTGGGGTCGAGGCGGCGTAGCAGTTTTTCCATCGCAAGCTAGTTCAGTTCACGTTCAGCAGCACGCGGCTACAGTCCTTCTTCTTCTCCAGGCTACGTTGAGATTTTTGGATCTGTGTAAAATGACTATTCCTATGGATAGATAATCACTATGTGACTCTCCGGGTTCCTGATTAAGACGACAATCTGATTCGCTCCAGGAGGTGGCTGAACAACTGCCACCCATGCCATTAACATAACTTTCCGTCTTGGCTCCCGGGAGGAAGAGATGGACGACACGCCACAATGCCCACAAGATCGGTGCCGGACTATAAGCAGGTGATATTTATGCCTTAAAAAAAAATATATTTTTGGCCTCTGTAATTAATACCATGTGACATTATTCTCGGAATGGCTCCAGTTAGAGTTTCGATTGTGCACAAGTCCAGCGGGACATTAGGGTTATAAACTTTATCAGTTTTACTTTATGAATGCTTACGCCCCCAGAATAAGTGTAAACTCAGACGGGGCCATGTGTCCGCCGATTTTGATGGTATACCTCTTTTACAGTAAAAGTGTGTGGAATCTGAATGTTATTGATTCATATGGGTGCTGATAATTTATGTGTGTGTGCTGGGAGTACTTAACCGGCTGGTGGTACCCCTTTTACGTTGGGGATTTTATTAATTTTTATATATAGTGGTATTTGTTTTTTTATATAATTTAAGGGTTTGGTGGTGCTTTAACCTGTGGCCGTCACCTGTTGGTGCAGTGGTCTGCAAGTAACCGACATGTTAATTTTTGTTGAATCTGGTTCGGGCGCATGGCCGTGCCCGAGGTCAAGTCTGTTCTCTGTGAACGCCTTATATATGTTTTATAAGGTTCAGTCCATAGATTTTACATTTTATAAAATTGTTTTTAGCTGTTTAATAATTCTGTAATAAGTAAATTTCATTATTTTTTTTACTGCCATAGCCAGTGCTTGAATTGTTGAGTTTTTATATATAATTACACTACCAGTATCTCACTACTTCAGTTATAAATGTAAAGTTATAAAATCAGCCTCAGTTCTATGTTATTTTCCGGTGGTTACATCCCACTGGGGTTTTCGCTCAAATTTTGTATTTTTGTAAGAGCATGAAAGAAGGTGACAAATATGCATTTTATAAAACCGTGCAGCCTTGCTGACCTTGTGATAGCACCTTACTATTTGGGGAACAAAACCGAAATTTTTTTATTATGCATTGCTGTCTTGCAAATTTGAAGTTGGCCATTTCGTATCCTTGTAATTATTTCGTTTTGTTTTAACTCAGTTATACTCTAACGAGTTAATGCATTTGTTTTTCTTAAATGAGAAGTTTTTAAGCCTTGCTGGGCACTTGATCTGATTGCGGTAGTTTGGGGGGGGGGGGGTTGATGAAAGATACTGGAGTTTTCCACAGTCCCGTGTGATATGATGAAAATATATAGGCTGTCTGCCAGGTGAACATGTGTGTGTGTGTGTGTGTGTGTGTGTTATATATTTTTCCATGTGTATTGATGTATGTAGATTAATTGTATTCGTATTTTATGTGCATGTTAATTATGTGTTCTTGATACTAAATGTTGGATTCTAAAGGGGGTATTTGAATAATGTCTTACAACGCTACTTTTTATCTAACACTCTTATTTAATATTTTGAATGGTAGATAAAACGTTACTTACCCGTGATATTACTTTACCTGGGCACCAGCACAAATCCCAGATACTTATAACACGGTTCCAGCTTAGCTCAGAGCATAGAGACGCAAATTCTCAGGATTCGTTCAGTGATTGTGGATTCAAGGGGAAGCGTTACAACTAAAACTTTAAAATTTATTTGAGTATGTTTAATTAAGGTTTTAATTATTTTAAAACTTTTTGAAAATGTTAATTGTAGGACTTATTGCTACCCTAACTCTTATAATTAACGAGTGTGTGTGAAAAGTAAAGATTAAGACGTTCAAACGACCTATACCTTTTATCTGGTTTAATTAAGAGATGGATATCTCCCCAACCAGTGCTAAAGTACAGGTCTGCAATAATTTGCATGTCCAATACTACACCTCACTTTCCATTCTATACTCCTATACTATTTTATAATTAATCTTGCACATTAAATACAAAGTGTGAATTTCTTAGTGTCTTTTAAAAATTGTTTATTGCTTTTTATTATTTGTTTAGTACTTATTTCATTGATCAATGAATCTATTTCTTACTGTTTGATGCGTCAACCGAAGATAGGAATCCGTAGAGGTCCTCCTTTTGATGGTTTAGCACAGAAGAAATGATGTTGATCAATCCTGTAGAAAGATGCTCTGGCAATTACAGATGCTGTAGATCTCTGTTGCTCAGGTCACTTCACGGCTGATTATAAATTAATTAATTAATAATTTAATTAATTAATGTGTTGTTTTACACAGCGAGTGTTGTTGAACGGTACTAGTTCATCTTCACTGCGGACTACTTTTCGAATTTCGTACTTAAATACAACTTTGTGTGATTGAAAATTTCTGCACGTAATTTATACACGACTAGCGCATTGAAGATTCGAACGAAGAGTAACGCTACCCCTCGGTTTGAGTTGGCGTCTGTTTTAAATACGGGATTCTGATTGGTTGTTCAAATAAATCATACGTTTTTCCAGTCTCGACAATCTCGAACAGGTCGAGCAAACACCCCATGACAGGTTTGAAATGGCAGAGAATTTCTAGTCAAAATCGTACTTCCTGTGTTTGCAAATTGATTGATTACAGGTATTTGCAAATGTGTTTTCTAAGATCTGACCACAGAATATTGTTGCTTAGGTCTTTATCTGTGTGTGTGTGTGTGTGTGTGTGAAAACACCTAATTCCTACGTAGCATAATTCTCTTCTTATTCCTTTTGGCGTTCGTCTTCCGTATAACTTCTTCAATTGTTAATTATATTAACTGAGATTGCGGCTACTTATAAAGCTTTCCTTGCTGAACACAATGCTGTTTTCAGAATTGCCGTATATTTATTAGTTTTGAAGTTATTACAGGTTGAACTGATAATTTGAATTGAGTAAAGTTTCATGTTTGTACCAGTAGCGGACGTCGCTGTGACGAGGTTAGAGTAAGATGGCTGCGATTATACGCTCTCTCTCTTGCTTACGGCGCTATACACGTACAGTCTAACACTTTCATATAACACTCAGATAGGACACTAATATAAATCGTTATATATACCCCCACTCGGTATAAAAAAAATTGATTATTTTAAGAAATCATTAATTTTTCTTCTTAATGTATCGTTTTACACTAATTAAAATTAGCACATAATTAACCTTTCGCACTTTTGGTTTTCCCGCACAAAACTTGCACTAATACAATTTTCCTTACATCTACCTTATAACTAAAGATTACAATTTGTTACTTAACCTAACATAGTTTACACATATTGGAATATGACCATTAATGTTTTAATCACCATGTTGGCTCAATTAACGTCAGTAATTTAAACAACAATACTAACATTTATTTAAACAATATTTTTCTTTTATTATCATTGACTTTGATTCAAAACAATTATTAAATTATTTTATTTGACCACGTTTTATTCACATACCTTATTGGCTCAAACTATTATTTCTTTATGGGTCAATCTTTCGTCTATATTTCCTCCTATGGGAACATAGCTTATATAGCTTACCTCCATATATAGAAAATCCTGGTTTGGAGTTGGTAACCGCACTCCTCCAAGCTACACTAATCCTAGGGTCTTGTTGTTGATGAGTACCTATTTCCTTAAGTCTTCTAACTACTTCAGGTTTTGTTATACGCTTTACCGCATAAATACCAATATCATTGCTACTATATTTAATGTTATCTGTTTCCATGTTGTTTTCTGATGGTGGATTTCTACTGAGTACATCTGCTACCAAGTTGTCTTTCGCTTTACAATACTGTATTTCAAATTGATACTCTTGTATAGCCAAGATCCAACGAGTCAGACGAGCACCTAGCAATTTACACTTTAATAAAAATACTACCGCCTTATTGTCGGTGATTATAGTAAGTTTAGCACCCAGAATATAACTTCTAAACTTTGACAGGCTATGCACTATCGCTAATAGCTCTTTTTCTGTCATAAAATAGGTTAATTCTGCCCCTTTAAGTGTGCGACTTACAAATCCTAATACCGCTTTTTGGCCCTTCTCATCAATCTGATACAAGTGTGCTCCAATAGCCATATTGCTGGTGTCTGTTTGCAAGTAAAATCTTTCTCGTATCCTTGGATGATTTAATACAACAGTATTTATAAAAAGACTTTTCACTTGTTGCAGCGCTTCATTGTGGTCCTTTGTCCACTTCCATTTAACAACTTCAACAATGGAACAGTACTTTCCGCGTATTTACTTGTAAACTTCTGATAGTAATTAGCTAAACCTAGAAATGACTTTAGCTGCTTGCAGTTCTTTATTACATTTACCGACTTCCAATGCTTATATTCTTTAATACTTACATTTATTATATTAGTATTAATTTCCATCGTAAAGGTATTTCTTTTAAAATTTATTTCTGCCTTCCATTCAAGTAACGTATCTACCCCAATAATACAATCATGAATGAGTTTCGGGACTATTAGAGCTACAATTTGGGTTTTGTTACCATTTATACTGACAGGTAAATAAATTTTTCAGTTATCTTTTGCATTTTGGCTCCAGTGGCTCCCTGTACATTACAATGTTTTACGGGTAGTCTGGGACAATTTCGCAACTGACAATTATCTACAAACTTTGAGCTGACACAGGTTACTTCACTGCCAGTGTCTTTAAGCGCTCGTACTAGTAGATTACTGATCTTACAAAATTATTTCCGGACATTCAGGATAATGATTTCTACCCACTTCTTGTTCCTCTTTCAACAAGAACTCCCTATCGCTCACCTGTTTTATATTATTTGTTACTTTCTTCTTACCTGTTTTCTTTGGTGGTTTCACTGCAGGTAATGGTAGGTTTAGTTTTGTTTCTTTTCTACCTGCAGTGGCTTCCCGTTTCCCGTATACATTTTACTGGTAGACGGTTGCGACTCGGTAGATGTTATGGTTGTTTTACATACTTTATACCCTTTATTCGGTCGGGTTTCTACACTCCTACTTCTACCCTTCTCTTCCAATTCCGGCCGATTTTGTGGTTTGTTACCCGGATATGGGGTAAACCTTTTTTCTTTCGGATGCTCATTGTCTCTTCTTTTTGTTGTGTAGAAAGTTGATTCCTGATGATCGCCTCTAGAGTAGTTACTCAGCTGATTATTTACTCGCTGCAGGTCTCTCTCTAGATCTTGACACTCATCCACTATCATTATGAACTTTTCTAGGGTATCCACTACTCTTGTAGTGGTTGCTACTCTAGTGCATTCTGAGAAATGACGCGCTAGCTTATACGCTAAGTCTCTCTCTTCTATTGGTGGTGTTAGATGCTTGACTTGTGCCATTACATTTAGCACATAGTTGGTGGTTGTCAGATTCATTGACGGGTGATAATTACCAAATTCCAGATGATCGAGTACCCTTCTTTGTATCTGAATATTCCAGTACTGAGCCAGGAGTTTTTCTCTGAAGTCTGAGTAGGTTTGGACTCTGTCCGAGATGACTTTCCACCACGTACCTGCCCAATTCTTGAGAAATCGGTCTAACATGTCCTTCTTGTCCTCGTCGTCCATCAGTGGGTTTACACGAGCTACATAAGCCTCAAACAGCTTTAGAAATTCCACAGGATTCTCATGTGGGTTTCCTGAAAATGCAAGGTTTTCCGGTTCTTCCTTATAGCCGCCACACCTCACGACTTTGGTTTGCTGTGACTTCATTGCCTTAGTCAGATCTCAGATCTTCCCGCTTTACCTTTAACTGCTGTTCCACCTTTTGATGTACTTCGTCACTATTAGCCTTACTCTCTACCTGTTTCTTAACTTCCTTAATATTCTCACCCAGTTGGGTACACTCTTCCCTAGTATTCTGGATTTCTTCTTTATTTAGAAGCGATTGTGTTTTTAATTCAGCTGTTACTTCGTTGAATTGTTGATTAATGAGGGTTACATTTTGTTCTAACCTTTCATGAAATTCGTTTCTAAACTTATTTAGTTTTTCGTCTTGACGGCGAAAATTAGTGTTTACTTGTTTTCTAAATTCCTCTAACGTAGTTTTAACCTCTTCAGTATGCTTATCAAACCTATTATTACTCTCATCTATTTTATTATTAGTACTATCTAATTTACTAGCTAGATTAGATATTTCTTTATCTATTTTAAATGTAGCTTCTTTACTACTTTGTTCTATTTGGCTAGATAAATTTTCATTTATTTGTTTCATTTTGCTAGACAAATATTTATTAGTTTGGTCAATTTTATTATTAACATCATTTATTAATTTTTGATTACATTCTTCTAAACTTTTATTATTTTCATCAATTTTACTATTGGTACTATCTATTTTACTATTTAATTGATTATTTGTACTTTCAATTTTACATTCAAGTTTACTATTAGTTTCTTTTATTTCAGTTTTTAATTCACTACTTGTACTATCAATTTTACTATTTGTATCATCAATTTTACTTTCAATTTTAGTGGTCAATTGTTTAAACATTTGTTCAATTGCTGCCATATCTACTGCTGATGATTTAGCCATTTTTAAAATTTATTTTTAACAATTTAATTTAACAATTATTTAACAGTTATTTGTAACCTTGAATTCCAGTTCGTTTCTAATTAATTAATATTACAATTTAACTAATCACTTGGGTAAAAGCAACGGCAAATTATATAACTTTGTATATATAATTCGTCTATTTAATCGGGCCTATTAGTTGCAGCGACAAATTTATCACATAATTTTATTTTGTGCTAAATTTAGTGATTTAATCATGCTTAATCGAACCCCTTAGATGGCCGCGCCAAATTCATACAATGCTACTTTTTATCTAACACTCTTATCTAATGTTTTGAATGACAGATAAAACGTTACTTACCCGTGATATTACTTTACCTGGGCGCCAGAACAAATCCCAGATACTTATAACACGGTTCCAGCTTAGCTCAGAGCATAGAGACGCAAATTCTCAGGATTCGTTCAGTGATTGTGGATTCAAGGGGAATCGTTACAAATAACACTTTAAAATTTACTTGAGTATGTTTAATTAACGTTTTAATTATTTTTAAACTTCTTGAAAATGTTAATTGTAGGACTTATTGCTACCCTAACTCTTATAATTAATGAGTGGTGTGAAAAGTAAAGATTAAGACGTTCAAACGACCTATACCTTTTATCTGGTTTAATTAAGAGATGGATATCTCCCCAACCAGTGCTAAAGAACAGGTCTGCAATAATTTGCACGTCCAATACTACACCTCACTTTCCATTCTACACTCCTATACTATGTTATAATTAATCTTACACATTAAATACAAAGTGTGAATTTCTTAGTGTCTTTTAAAAATTGTTTATTGCTTTTTATTATTTGTTTAGTACTTATTTCATTGATCAATGAATCTATTCCTTACTGTTTGATGCGTCGACCGAAGATAGGAATCCGTAGAGGTCATCCTTTTGATGGTTTAGCACAGAAATGATGTTGATCAATCCTGTAGAAAGATGCTCTGGCAATTACATATGCTGTAGATATCTGTTGCTCAGGTCACTTCACGGCTGATTATAAATTAATTAATTAATAATTTTATTAATTAATGTGTTGTTTTACACAGCGAGTGTTGTTAAACGGTACTAGTTCATCTTCACTGCGGACTACTTCTCGAATTTCGTACTTAAATACAACTTTGCGTGATTGAAAATTTCTGCACGTAATTTATACACGACTAGCGCATTGAACATTCGAACGAAGAGTAACGCTATCCCTCGGTTTGAGTTGGCGTCTGTTTTAAATACGGGATTCTGATTGGTTGTTCAAATAAATCATACGTTTTTCCAGTGTCGACAATCTCGAACAGGTCGAGCAAACACCCCATGACAGGTTTGAAACGGCAGAGAATTTCTAATCAAAATCGTACTTCCTGTGTTTGCAAATTGATTGATTACAGGTATTTGCAAATGTGTTTTCTAAGATCTGACCACAGAATATTGTTGCTTAGGTCTTTATCTGTGTGTGTGTGTGAAAACACCTAATTCCTACGTAGCATAATTCTCTTCTTATTCCTTTTGGCGTTCGTCTTCCGTATAACTTCTTCAATTGTTAATTATATTAACTGAGATTGCGGCTAATTATAAAGCTTTACTTGCTGAACACAATGCTGTTTTCAGAATTGCCGTATATTTATTAGTTTTGAAGTTATTGCAGGTTGAACTGATAATTTGAATTGAGTAAAGTTTCATGTTTGTACCAGTAGCGGACGTCGCTGTGACGAGGTTAGAGTGAGATGGCTGCGATTATACGCTCTCTCTCTTGCTTATGGCGCTATACTCGTACAGTCTAACGCTTTCATATAACGCTCAGATAGGATGCTAATATGAATCGTTATAGTATATAATGTTGACTTTATGTGATGTTTTATATATGTATATTTTAAGAATGTTTAAAGATTGCAAAAAGAGTTTTACATTACATTGTTATGCTATTTTGGGGAAGGGGATGTTACAAAATTTTTTTTGAAGAATGATACTTTGTATGTTATAGATATATTAATGTATAGAATGTTATACTGTCAAGGAGTGGATTGGAGGTTTTTTTTTTAATGAAATTTTTAAATTATATTAATTTTATATTGGGGTTAAAGAATTTGGCTAAAAACAAAAAAAAATTTTTTAAATTGGAAATAATAAAGATTGTTATACTTGGGTAAAAGCGAGTTTTAATTGCAAGTCCCGTCTCACTGGACACAGCACATTTTTTGCTTCTCTAGGCCTTCCGCTTAGTTCTAAATAACTAGTGGCCCCTCCTTCAAAAAGAAAATTAGATTTTTTTTATAGAGCATAAAAAAAAATTTGAAAGAGGGGTTACAAATGGTAGCAGAGCGTGGTTGATTCTAGGGTCGAACCTTGGGTCCTTGGGTGTGACGGGGTTTGCAAACTCGGAAATAGTTTGAAAAATGTCAAACTTCAAAAACATTTGAAAATGAATATAGGTGTAGATGCAATGGCAGGTTTAATATTTTATGTGTATATGTATTGTGAATGAATAATTGTTATTCGATTTGAAATTGTAAACCTGATGCCGCCACGTGGCATGCGTTTTTAGTTGGGATTTTTTTTGTTGAGACTGGAACTTACCGGAGATCACGGGGGAATTGCCGGGGGAATAGGCTGTCTTATAAATTGTTATGAAATAATAGCGCGTGAGGTTAGCTGGATGCGATATGGCCCGACCGGATGTCGGTACCGTCACCGACAAGATTTAGTATCTGAATTTGTAATAAATGTCTTTGTTGAAATGTTATATGTTGTGGTAGGTGTTCGGTGGTGTGGATTGTATGTCGATGTTAGTGTCTGATGTTGTTTCTCCTCTTGAATGTGGTGGCTGATGGAGAGTTGGTTCTGGAGTGGATCAGGTTTTCGCGGCGCTAGGGAACCCGGGGGTCGCTCGAAGGAGAGTTAGTACTCGAGTTTTTTCTGTTTTTGTGACTATGTTTTGTTAGTTAGGTTTGTGTTAGGTGTTTCGTGGGGATTTATGTTCTATTGTTGTGTGTTGTGTATTGTGCAATTCTGGCGGTGGTATGCTATCAGAGATTGCCCCACCCCATTTCAGGCGTTCTCCAGAAACTTTCGGTGGTGAATGGAGTAGATGAGGACCAGCTGCTGGTTTTCTTAGACCTTGTCCTGCAGTTGGCAGATTTCCCGGGGGTGTCCGATGGGGAGGTCTTGTCCCTTATATACCCGTATTCCCAGGGTTCATTGGCAGGGCTGGTCACCAACAATCTGCGTCGGGGCGGCAGTGTCGACGCTTTCCATGCGGAAGTGTTGGACTTCTTCATACCCCATCGACGATGTGCCCAGCATAAGTTTGATTTATTCTATCGCCTACAGGCCAACGGAGAGGCATTGGGGGACTTTGTGCACGATGTAAGGAAAGCTGCCCGGGTATTAAGGTTGGGGTTACCTGAGAGGGAGGTTATACAAGCAATTCTAGAAGGGCTGACTCCCCAAGAGAGATCCCGGCTGGTCTTCGCAGATCCTCCACGTTGTTTCGCGCATCTGGACCGGTTGTGTGTGGTTTCTAGTACTGTCCAAGCGAATGATGAGTCCCGGGGAAGAGCTGCTAAAGATGTCCAATACTCCAGTGGTTTAGTAGGAAGAGCTAAAAATGATAAACATGGGAGTGGGTGGAGAACACAAGAGACGGTAAGAACGGAGTATTCCGGAAGTAATGGAGGCTACAAGGGGGTGGCAAGTGGAAAGACGGTGACAACAGCTACAGCACAGAAAACAAATAAGTATGAAATTAACAGGGGAAGAAGAAGTTATATTAGGGAATCAACATCGGCAAGTAGGGAGCCTGTAGCAAGTCTTGGTTCCTATTTGGAGAGAAAGGAAACTTTAAAGGTTCCAGAGCAATTACCAGTGCCTAATAGAGTAGTGGATGAAGAAGGTGAAGCAGAAGAAGAGAAGCGGAACTTCTGTGGATCAATACAAGACGACAAGAACACGTCTGTTGACACTGAATTACAGGACTCAGAGAGGACGTCATGGTTGAATCCGGATGCCGCAGAGTTTGTTCCGGTATCTCCATCTCGGTTTGTGAGGGATCCAGATCCTGTAATATCCTCATCGCCTACGCTGGGATATGGGAAGTCACTTGATGGTGTAGCTTTACCATCGCCAGTAGAATTTAATTTAGACATTGCACATAGACCTGGACAGTTGGATTCCAGGGTGGGAAATGTGGAGGACGCTATAGTTGCTGAAGGTGGTCAAGGAGAGGAATCGAAGGAAGAGGCAGAAGAGCGGTCTGCAGATGCTGCGCAGGGGAGTATAGTTGTAAGTGTTAGGGAGACTGAAGAGTCTGAGTTTGCGGATGGACACGGGGATGTCCAGGCTGCAAAAGTTTCTGAGGTTGCGGGTGGACAAGGGGATGTCCACGCTGCAAGTGTGGTGGAAGGAGATGAGGTAGAAGTTGAGGAGAAATTTGGTGGCAGCATTGTGGAGTGTGTGAGTGAGAATGATGTAGTGTGTGAAGATGTGGAGATGCCTTCTGTAAGTAGTGTTGAGGATTCCGAAGAATGGAAGGAAGTTTCATGCGGACCAGAGGAGCAACTAGAGGATGATGAAGACGTGCAGTGTTCGAATGGTGGTAGTGGACGTGATGGCGATGAGGTTGATGATGAATGTGTTGAGGAAAATGAGATGGGAGAGGAAGTTAGTGAAGAAGTTTGTGAAGGAGCTGGTGATGAGCGTGGTGCAGAAATTGGTGAGGAGCTGGGCGAAGATGCTGTCGAAGATGGATCAGTCGAGCAACTGGAAGGTGGTGAGGAGGTGCAGTGTCATCATGTTGATTTGGATTATGGGGACGAAAAAGGGGAAATTGTAGAAGATAAGGAAGAAGTAGAAAAGGAAGGGTTGGAAGAAAGAGAAGCAGGGAAGGCAGAAGCAGAGGAGTTAGATGATAAGGATAATCCAACACGGAGTAAAAGTAGTGATGTAAGTTGCCTTGATCCTGATTCAGTAGAAACAAATACGTACAGCTCAACATGAGATAATTTCTCAGAGAGTGATGTCCGAAAGGGACGAGTACCTAAAGTCCGTCATAGAAAGGTGAGAAGAAGCGGTTAACGGGTAGCGAGTAGATGTTCCCCACAGTCCCAGTGGTGTTCGGGTTGCGCCCCTGCCCATGCGAGCCTTGGTTTCCTCCATTCATCCTTATTTCCGGAGGGAGCCATGTCCTTACCCTTAGTCCTAGCTATTGACCTTTCAATGATCCTTGCCCTTCTCATCTTCCCAATTTTCATACCCCTCCCCTTAGAAAAACATAAAATAAAATAAAAAACAAAAAAATTAGAAAAGGAAAATATATATATATATATCCAAAGGAGTTAGAAAGTTAGAGAGCTGCTGAAAATGCACTTGGTTCGTGGTCTTGGAGATCGTCAGTTTCCCCTGTTCTGAAAAGTTACGATGGAGAAGTTAGGTGGTGTTGTTTCGTGGTTCATAGTTCTTGATTTTGATGTTGATCATTGTAGGGTCCGAGCCATGCTGCATTCCCCGGTTGTATTCCATGGTGTTTTTGTTAAGTAAGAGTAGGGATGGATGTTCAAGTGACCTTGATGTGGTCTTCTCTGCCGGGCTCAGCGGGGCCGTCCGCCCTAGTGTAGGGATGTGGGCCAGCCATATGGCAAGGATTGTGAGGCCTTGTTGGTGCATATGGCTGATCAGTCCAAGAGGTGGACGAGAGGTAGTACGGTCACTCACATACCAAGGTGGGTGATACCTTGTATGGTCTTAGGACGGGTATGTGAGTGGGACCGGCAGAAGTAGGTGATGGCCACTGCAGAGGGTGACGTGTTGGGGCGGTCCTGTGGGGTCGGCATGGCGGAAAGGGTCGCATGGGGATGGTCGCAGTGTTCTGAGCCTCTGTTCTCTTGAGAGCCATGACTGATGAAAACACTGATAGCAACTCGAGTTTTAATAGACTATTAGGGGTACACTGCAGGGTACCCATGAGTTCTAGTTGGGCAACCATGTTGCCCTTTTGGAGTGGAGGTGTGCCGTGTTTTGGCGAAAACCCGGCTCGGTTATTTAAATGAATGATATGAACGGCTTAAGCACTGAATTTGTTAATTATTTGGCGTAGCATGATGTACCACGTTATCGGTGCATTCGCTGTACCGATCTGCGCGTGCTCTGGGGTCAAGGCAGCATAGCAGTTTTTCCATTGCAAGCTAGTTCAGTTGACGTTCAGCAGCACACGGCTACAGTCCTTTTCTTCTCCCAGCTACGTTCAGATTTTTGGATCTGTGTAAAATGACTATTCCTATGGATAGATAATCGCTATGTGACTCTCCGGTTTCCTGATTAAGATGACAATCTGATTCGCTCCAGGAGGTGGCTGAACAACTCCCACCCATGCCATTAACATAACAACTTTCCGTCTTGGCTGCCGGGAGGAAGAGACGGACGACACACCACAATGCCCACAAGATCGGTGCCGGACTATAAGTAGGTGATATTTATGCCTTAAAAAAAATATTTTTGGCCTCTGCAATTAATACCATGTGACATTATCCTCGGAATGGCTCCAGTTAGAGTTTTGATTGTCCACAAGTCCAGTGGGACATTAGAGTTATAAACTTTATCAGTTTTACTTTACGAATGCTTATGCCCCCAGAATAAGTGTAAACTCAGACGGGGCCATGTGCCCGCCGATTTTGATGTTATACCTCTTTTAAACAGTAAAGTGTGTGGAATCTGAATGTTATTGATTCATATGGGTGCTGATAATTTATGCGTGTGTGCTGGGGGTACTTAACCGGCTGGTGGTACCCCTTTTACGTTCGGGATTTTATTAATTTTTATATATAGGGGTATTTGTTTTCTTATATAATTTAAGGGTTTGGTGGTGCTTTAACCTGTGGCCGTCACCTGTTGGTGCAGTGGTCTGCAGGTACCCGACATGTTAATTTTTGTTGAATCTGGTTCGGGCGCATGGCCGTGCCTGAGGTCAAGTCTGTTCTCTGTGAACGCCTTATACATGTTTTATTAGGTTCAGTCCATAAATTTTACATTTTATAAAATTGTTTTTAGCTGTTTAATAATTCTGTAATAAGTAAATTTCATTATTATTTTTACTGCCATAGCCAGGGCTTGAATTGTTGAGCTTTTATATATAGTTACACTACCAGTTACTCACTACTTCAGTTATAAATGTAAAGTTATAAAATCAGCCTCAGTTCTATGTTATTTTCCGGTGGTTACGTCCCAATGGGGTTTTCGCTCAAATTTTGTATTTTTGTAAGAGCATGAAAGAAGGTGACAAATATGCATTTTATAAAACCGTGCAGCCATGTTGACCTTGTGATGGCACCTTACTATTTGGGGAACAAAACCGAAATTTTTTTATTTTGCATTGTAACTTAAGAGTTGTCTTGCCAATTTGAATTTGGCCATTTCGTATCCTTGTAATTATTTCGTTTTGTTTTAACTCAGTTATACTCTAACGAGTTAATGCATTTGTTTTTCTTAAATGAGAAGTTTTTACGCCTTGCTGGGCACTTGACCTGATTGCGGTAGTTTGGGGGGGGGTCTTGATGACAGATACTGGAGTTTTCCACATTCCTGTGCGGTATGATGAAAATATATAGGCTGTCTGCCAGGTGAACATGTGTGTGTGTGTGTGTGTGTGTGATATATATATTTTCCATGTGTATTGATGTATGTAGATTAATTGTATTCGTATTTTATGTGCATGTTAATTATGTATTCTTGATACTAAATGTTGGATTCTAAAGGGGGTATTTGAATGATTTATATGATGTTGACTTTATGTGATGTTTTATATATGTATATTTTAAGAATGTTTAAAGATTGCAAAGAGTTTTACATTACATTGTTATGCTATTTTAGGGAAGGGGATGTTACAAACTTTTTTTTTGAAGAATGATACTTTGTATGTTATATATTAAATATATATTAATGTATAGAATGTTATACTGGCAAGGAGTGGATTGGAGGTTTTTTTAATGAAATTTTTAAATTATATTAAATTTATATTGGGGTTAAAGAATTTGGCTAAAAACAAAAAAAAAATTTTAAAAATTGGAATTAATAAAGATTGTTATACTTGGGTAAAAGCGAGTTTTAATTGCAAGTCCCGTCTCACTGGACCCAGCGCCTTTTTTGCTTCTCTAGGCCTTCCGCCAGTTCTAAATAACTAGTGGCCCCTCCTTCAAAAAAAAAAAAAAAAAAAAAATAGAGATTTAAATTTATAGAGCATAAAAAAAATTTGAAAGAGGGGTTACTGTAAAAAAGGTATAATATATGTATAGCAGCCTGCCTTACTTATAGTTGGCTTTCTTACGTGGTTTTCATAAAAAGCGAGTATTGTTTTAAGGTCATGTTGATGTCCATGTGTATTTTCAGCTTGCATGTTAACCTAGCAATATGGAATATATCGTGTAACCTTAAATTTATTCGTTTATTGTTCTGTGGCCGATACCGATGTTTGCAGGCCATCTTCAGTCATTTGAATTAGCAATAATTCAAACAACTGAAGACGGCCTGCAAAGATCAGTGTACACATTAGAAACCATAGCTAACGAATATTCCCTAGAAATATCGGCACAGAAAACTAAAATTATGGCATTTAAAGGGAAGAATCCAGTATGCTCAAAAATAATGATCTATGGACATCCTGCAGAACAAGTATCACATTTTTGCTATTTAGGATCGGATGTCAGCTATCTAAAAGGACATGATATAGAAAGAAAACTTCAGAGATTTGAAATACATAGGGGGCACGATAAATAGAACACTGGGAAATAAAACGTGTAAGGAGACAAGGTTAAAGTTATATAAAACCATGGGTGTCCCAATTCTGACGTACGGCAGTGAGACCTGGGTTCCTTCAAAGCTAGATAGATCAAAGATTCAGGCAGCTGAAATGCGCTTTCTGAGAAGAGTCAAGGCCTGTACACGATTAGATAGAATACGTAATGACGACGTCCGGAAAGCGCTAAACATCTACAATTTGAATCATCGAATAATGATTACAAACGGAAATGGCAGGAACACATCGACCGCATTGACAAATGTAGACTACCACAACAAATAAGATCTTATAAACCAACAGGCAAGCGTAGCGTTGGAAGACCTTTTTCAAGATCGGACCAACTATGACATTGTGGAGACAGAACAGGCATTTCTGTTTATACCATGAAGTGTAGAAGAAGAAGAAGATTGTTCTGTTGCTTAAAATATCTTTTGGTACTTTGCAAGAGCCATCACATTGCAACAAGACTTAAATATATATGGCGCCTACATGATATTCCCTTTGTAAATTATTTATAACTTAATTAAATGTTTGCCCATAATGTTTTGTTGTACTGTTGAATGGAATTTATTGATACAAAATTAGCTCTCTTCTCTTCACCAGTTGTTTGATCTCATCTTCATTGTTGTTTTCATCTACAATCTGGTAAGTAATTTTTCGTCGACTAGGTTTTCAATATATTATTCTTTTTTATTTGTTATATGTATTCATCTATTCCAAACTCACTTTTTCCGTAGATATAAATTCTTCTGCTTCTGCACTTTGTTATTTATATTATTGGTACTTGTAGAAATTTTTATGATTTTAATCAGAATGGTGCATAAATATGCAACGGATGGGAGTCAACTTGAAACATGTTGCTTCGGTACTACTGTATACCAATGACTGAATAACTATATTCTTACAAATGCTATTCGGTTTGAATGAGAATAATTAAAAATTCGTAATTCTCTCTCCCCCTCTCTCTCTCTTCTCCCCCGCTCTCTCTTTCTCCTTATCTCTCACTCACTCTTTCTCTGTCAATTTTCCCTATCTACCTCCACTAATAGGGACAAAGCTCACTACTACCTTTAATTAAACATCACTACCTCACTATTAATTTCCTTTTATATTAAGTTAGCACGGCAGGCCCTTCTGCGACTGCACCCAAAGCGCGCCTCTTTAAGTGTTTGTTGAACTTTTCCATTGCCACAAACAGATTAGACAAGTATGAATGTGTAGTCTATATGAACACAAGGAATGATTAAACAAACATGCACACTACCTTGGACAGGCACATGTACATATGACTGTCATCTCACGCCTCTTATTTAATTTTTATTTCAACTTTTTAATACTTTTATGTTTAATTATTATATAATCGTTAAGGATAAATAGGAGAAATAACTCTTTTTAATTGGCTTCGCTATATCAAAAAGTAATTCTTTGCTGGATTCATGAAATATTTACAATTCATCTTTATTTACGTAGGTCTTGAATGATGTGACACCGATCCTTTGAAGTATTCTCCGATCTTTATAGGTATTCTTTTCCGGATGTCTCTCTTTGACAATGATCCCAGGCATTCAAAGTTTTGTGTTTGGACTCCTATGATTTTCTGGTCTACCATTATTGTACATTTGATGTGCAAGAAAGTGGCTGAAGTTTGTACGCCCGCGGGGCCTCCCTCCTGGCGATCAAGCTGGGATCTCACAATAACTTACAAGTAAATTGTTGTAACGGGCCAAATTTGAGGGTTATTTTATTTTATTAAATTTGCGGTTTTATTGGAATATTTGTGAAGTTTATTTTCAACGGTGACCAGGCCACATGTTGTAGTGTATGGAACAGTTTCTAACAAAGACGAAATACGCCTCGACCATTGTGCAATCACGAACCAGGAATGCACAGCCTCAGTTTCCAAGAACTTTGTAAATGTGTGGCAGCGCGCCCGTATGCATCACACGACCATGCGCGCGGACCCACGCCGCTGTGAACCACAAAAATGGCTAAAAGAATAATCTCTGTTTGCCTCCTTTACTAAGTCGACGGATGTAAAGTTTAAGCCCATCCTACTTTGGTGACGTCGACCAGTAAGCATCTGAATATCATCGACGTACAACACGAAAAAACTGCTGTGTCATGTACATAGCCACTAAACTGTAACAACTCAGGCTGTGAGCGACGACGAAATTCGTTCGCCGGCATGGCATTAATGTCCGGCCACATGGAATAAGGCAGTCCACGAGAAACCGAGTTCGCTGACAAACGCTGACAGTTTTGTGCGGGCCTGGTCGGTCGAGTTTTATAAAATGTGACTAATTCAAAATAATATCGTTAATACCGACCAGGACCCGAGGAATTAACGGACATAACAAGTTTCGAACTGGTGAAGTGGAGTGAATAAACGGGCAATCGGACAAATAAATAGACAAGTTAACGGGCAACTAACCGGGTGAACGAAAAACACGTGTTTGGCCAGAATCGCGACCGTGAGTTCTTAGATACAAAAGTGAATTTATAAAAAGTAAAATAAAGGTTTTTTATTGTTTTAAATAAGAATGTAAGAGAGAGAGAGAAAGAGAAGCAGACTGGGCAGTCTACCTAGTTGTAATTGAATGTAATTATGACCATATAAAACATAGTGTAAAAATGTACGAAAGTTTTAAGTCAATTTATTAAAAAATTAATAGTACAACCTTTTTTAATAATTGCTCATTAAAAATAATAATTATCTTCAAAATAATGTGTTAGTCTAAGTTATTTCGTCATTACCTCTTTCTCATTTCTGTGCGGCAAGATTCGTCTAAACGTTCCCGGATATCTTCTGAAATTATTATTGGGGGGTAGTCAGATGGCGAAATTGTCCCGTTTTTATTAAGGTAGAGTGTTCAAAGTTTACATGTATAACTAAAAAACATGTTGGCGACTCTGGGCTTCTGAAAAAAAAATTTAAAAAGCAGGTAAGTTAAAAGACCGCAGGTAAGTTCTGGCGGCAGTATTTTTATTATTTATGTATTTCGATCAAATTTTAGTGTTACATTGGCGACCCTGCCAGGATCCTGGTTTAATTTTATTTATACGAGGTAGACCTATTTTAAAGCACAGAAAATATGATGTGGTAATGACGTATTTTGTAAAAAATAGTTATCGTATATAATTACGCACGTGTGAGTAGGTTATGTTTGTATTATTATAATTTACAGTTGTGTTAGGTGTTTTGATTGTAGAAAAATAGTGGTTTTTATATATAAAAAGTGTTATCTAAATGAACTTTAAACATGGCCAAAATACAAGGTAATGATATCGGTTTTGCATGGGATGAGTGGGAGAGTGAATTTAGAGAGGTGGTAGGCGAAATAACAGACGAGGAGTGGGGTAATTTAGATAACAATTTAACGCGGATGGAAGAACAAAAAGAGGGAATATTTGCCGAAATTAGAAAGCATAGTGATGATATTAGTATTGGTAGTAAGATGACGAACGATAAAGGTAAGGTAGTCGAAGTAATAGTGGTAGAGAATAAGACAGTGAATAGGCCTGACGATAGTGTAGGGGTGGAAGAAAAAGAGGTGTCATGGAATGATACATTCAACCTGTTACAAACTATGTCTGAAAACATGGTAAAAAAGAGTGATTTTGATAAACGTTTTGATGAAACAAAGGAAATGATGAATAAACATTTCGATAATATGAATAAGGGTTTTAATAAAGTAATAGATGCTCTTGATAAACAAGACGAGAAGTGGGAGGGAGATAGATGTCAATTAAAAGAGAGTACAGAAGTTATATCAAAACAGGTAAGTGACAATAATGTTGTTAATGATAGTGAAGAAATAATTAACCAGGTGAGTGATAACGATAATGAATTCAGAAATAACAGTGACAAAATAGTGGGAGATGGTGATTACAATTCAGAGGTAAGTGGTGATGTTAATATAATTAATTCTAATGATGAAATAATGGTGAATAATAATAATGATATAATGGAGAGTAAAGTATTGGATAATGATGAGATAGAGATAGTGAGTGAGAGATAAAGTAATAGATTGTAAAGGCGTAGTAATTAATGTTGAGGAATTAGATAATGAGTGGAAAGATAGTATAGTGGTAGAATGGGGGCAGAGGGTAAATGTTCCCCTTATTTATGATGATTCAATGTGTTCACAAGTGTTTTTGAAGGGCAAGAGTCCCGTGTTAGTAGAAGATTTGAGTTGTTTATTTTTGTTGTATAATTTTGTACCCTCTGTCTGGAGTAATATGGAAGATATGAGATGGTGTTATGATGAGAGAGTGTTAGATAGAGAATTGTGGGTTGATAAAGAGATAGAAGTATATAATTTAAGGAGAGATTATGATGAGTGGAAAGTAAGGTTAGAAGTACGTTTAAGTAATAACTATTTAATTTATGATGATAAAATAATCGACTTGGTATTGAGAAAATTTACTAACGGAGACTGGACAAAATTAATGGACAATGACAAGTTTTATGACCTAATGAATGGTATAATGAAGAACTTAGAAGTAATGGTTTATTATAATAGAAATAATAATAACAAAGTGAGTATAAGTAAGAAAGAGAAATGTTATAAAAAGGTACGACTATTACATGACGATGGAGGCTAGATTAAGAAATCGGGGAAGGAACAGTTTAAGTATGTTAATATATGGTGATGACCCAGCTGATTTTGACATTGAAAAATGATATAACTGAATAAATAATGAATAAGATTTGTAAATAAATATGTAGTAAATTTATTTGTATGTATTGTAAAATGTAGGTAAACAATGTGTAGGCAGGTAATTGTTGAAATAATAATAATAATATTTTGCAATTTAAATAAATAACAACATTAATTTTGAAGACAGTAATTAAAGAAGGGTAATTGTTTCGATAGCAATGGAATTTGTATTTTCAATAATTAATTTAATTAAAACAATTTGATATGTTTAAATATTTTGTCTGATGCAAAGGTTATATAGTTGAATTTTGATAATGAGTTTAAATTAGTTTACAATTTGTGAATTGGGTAATTAATTGTTAAATTGTTTGATCTGAAATAACCATTTTGTTAAATGTTTCAGAGGTGAGGTGGAAGTATTGGTGTATATATTTTGTGTATGTCAGTTTAAATGGACTGTAAGTATAAAATTTATGATACTAATTAAATGGAATAAAATGTAATAGGATGTTTGACTCAAATGAAATAATTTTAATTTGAACAATGAAAACAACTCGAGATAATAATTTAAATAATAATAATAACTGAAATATAAAAAGAAACAAATGTTAACGATGATTTAAAAAAAAAATTTAAGGAATCTAATGTTTAGAAAGTTATGAATGATTTAAATGATGGTGGATAAAATGATTAATGAAAATTTTATATTATAATGTTGTATATAAAATTTTAATTTAGTTATTAAGGCGCTAGTGCTGGGGTGGCCTGTGCCCCAGTAGGTAGTGGAATGAGTTGGGGGTAACAGTGGGTGTTACCTCCATTGGAGGCCAACATGGCGAAAATGTGCGGCACACCTTTTTGTACAATGGTACCATGATAGACTTTTGTGCCGTACATAATAATAATGATGTATAGAACAGGCATTAAAGTGAAGTTTTGATTTCCCCGACTTTTCGGGCGATTACTGCCTTACCAGCACTAATCGTGGTTTTGGCTAGCGGTCAGCTATGGCCATATCAAGTCCCTTGACCATAGCTGACTTGAAATTGGTTGATATTAGAAATTAATGGGGGGTGAAACTAGGGGAAATCCCGGAACTATGGAACAGCGGCTGCCACTCTGTCCGCGTGGGGACAGCATAGCCAGGTGGTAGATCCGTTTTAAGGGCTTATCAATATAAAAAAAGGATATGTCGATATCCACAATCTTTAAAATGTAAAGCCGAAGCAAAGACACGGAGATGTTCAATTCCTCCAACTATGCAGTCTTTGTGAAAGCAAATGGGCGCTACAGTCCTACATAAAATACAATAGTGTGTGTGGATGGGAGGTTGCTCAGATGAGCAACGAATTTAAATTTTGTAAATTAGAAATGACAAATCAATTTTGCTCTAATTAAACGCTTGTACTCTGCTTTGATAAATAGGGGTTCATACATTCAGTATGCTGTGTTCATTCTATTTTAGCGATGTGTTATTTTATTGTAGTAGGTTAGATATAAGGATTGATAAAAAGTATGTGTTTTATATAATTTGTGATTTTAAAATGAGTATAACCAAGTAAATAACTAAACCGGGTGGCAGGCGGTTTACATAGTACCAGAGTCAGAAAGAGGGGAAACATTGATGGTAGATGTAAGGATTGATAACCATATGTATTTCATAGAATGTGTATAATTTTGAAATGTGTTTTCACCTGGCTAGGAATGTCAGCTGATCAGTAATAGAATGTCACTGTTAAATTATTTATTGATGTTCAAGGTAATTAATGTTAAATATAATGTCTTAATGTGCTAAAGATGCTATTTCAAATGATGAGAAAAGTAATTTAATGTAGTAAGATTTTAAATAAAGTGTCAGAGATGATAAAAGATAGATTGTGGGTGATTAACATTTTGTGGGACATGTAGATCAGTCCAAGTTAAAGTTAAAGTGGTAGTAGAGAGAATAATATTGTTTTGAATTAATGTAATGTTGTTGTGAGGTAATGTAATAGATATTGAGAAGTTGTTGACACAGTAGTTAGGGGGAATATATGTAGAGTTTTGATTGATATATTGATGTTTATAAATGATGATGTTATTTTGTTGTAGTTGAAGTGAGGTAATTAGGATGAGATTTGGGGATGGCAATTTTGTAATAGGGGATAGTGTAATGTGGGAGTCTGCAACAAAAGGGTTGGGACGGGAAGGGACCGTTTGGCGCCGGAAAGGGTTACCTTAGGTAGAATCCAGGAACCAACATAAGGGAATGAGCTTTTGGGGGGGGGAAACACTTATCCTAAGTACAAAGGGTCAGAGATTAATTTTTTTTATATATTGAGAGGATGATGTAGATTGAGTTTAATAGTAAGTTGGGTTTAGAGATTGTTTGATAGATGTTTTGATAGAGATGGGTGTCCTGATAGTTAAAGTTGTTAGTGGTATTAGAGTCAAAGGGAGAAAGATTATATATGTATACCTGCCAAGTGGCAAATTGAGTTATTACAATAATTAAATCACCCAAATTAATGGAGAATACGATTATTAAATAAAGAGATTTATAGTGGAAATATAAAAAATTTTTGATTGAAACCAGTGACAAATTTTGATAGAGTGTGAAAATAATGTAAAGTGTTTATTTTGAGTAATTTAAATATCAATTTGATTGTTATTTATAATAATGTTTTGTTCTTTTAAATGTTTTATTTTATTTTGTTTGTGTTTAAAGATAGAATTTTACAGATGTACAATGCATTTTCAGATGTAACTTGTGTATAATTTATGTAGGTCAAGGTTCTTGACTTGACCCAGTTTCGATCAGCTGATAGGTGAGGTCATATACTAGACATGTTTAGCAAGGAAGTAAAGGCAATTTTGCTTTTAATCAATCTGAATAATTTAGAATAATTTCAAGATTGAAAAAAGGAATATATTTTAATAAATTAAAATTTTTGAATTTAAAATTTTTGAAAAAAAAAATTTTTCTTGATTTTGCGCCTGCCATCTAATTGATATTTTTTTTTTGAATTTTGATTATACTATTGTTTGTGTACTAATCGTGTTTATTCTATTGAATTGTATTGTTAGAATATAGGTGGAATCACATGTTAGGTTAAGGATGTTCCTATTTTAAGAAATGTTCAATTTGTGTATTTTCTAATAACAAAAACTAATGAAGAGAATTTTTTAGATAAAAGATTTTAGTTTGATTTTTGGATTTTGACTTAAATGAAATGGTATAGCTAAAGATATTTCAATGTTTATATGATGTAGTATAAGTGTGTGTGTGTGTGTGTGTGTGTGTGTGTGAGCCCAGTATCTGCTAAAGGCAGCCCAGTTTGCATATAAGGGGAAACATCGGTTGAGGATCTGGCATGATCTAAGCCAGGGATTTGGAATTTTTGGGGAAACATGTTAGAAGGTGAGGTGCGCGGTGGTGCGTATCTGTTCGATTTTTCGGTGTTGGGATCTCAAACAGAGAAGTCCAGTGATCTCGTTCAGATGCGTCCATAGTTGCCGAGCCAGGGGGGTCGTTTACCCATGAAGTGTAAGAGCAAAAGGGGGTTGTTGGCACCAGTTCCTCACCGGTCCTCTTAGGGGTTTTAGCAATGAGATTTCTTTTGTTTTGGCAGAAGACCTCTCATTGGGGGGGTATTGTAACGGGCCAAATTTGAGGGTTATTTTATTTTATTAAATTTGGGGTTTTATTGGAATATTTGTGAAGTTTATTTTCAACGGTGACCAGGCCACATGTTGTAGTGTATGGAACAGTTTCTAACAAAGACGAAATACGCCTCGACCATTGTGCAATCGCGAACCAGGAATGCACAGCCTCAGTTTCCAAGAACTTTGTAAATGTGTGGCAGCGCGCCCGTCACACGACCATGCACGCGGACCCACGCCGCTGTGAACCACAAAAATGGCTAAAAGAATAATCTCTGTTTGCCTCCTTTACTAAGTCGACGGATGTAAAGTTTAAGCCCATCCTACTTTGGTGACGTCGACCAGTAAGCGTCTGAATATCATCGACGTACAACACGAAAAAACTGCTATGTGTCATGTACACATACACTAAACTGTAACAACTCAGGCTGTGAGCGACGACGAAATTCGTTCGCCGGCATGGCATTAATGTCCGGCCGCATGGAATAAGGCAGTCCACGAGAAACCGAGTTCGCTGACAGACGCTGACAGTTTTGTGCGGGCCCGGTCGGTCGAGTTTTATAAAATGTGACTAATTCAAAATAATATCGTTAATACCGACCAGGACCCGAGGAATTAACGGACATAAGTTTCCAACTGGTGAAGTGGAGTGAATAAACGGGCAATCGGACAAATAAATAGACAAGTTAACGGGCAACTAACCGGGTGAACGAAAAACACGTGTTTGGCCAGAATCGCGACCGTGAGTTCTTAGATACAAAAGTGAATTTGAGCCATTCCACATCAAATCAACGCAGGGTATAAACCTGACCATCTCAGAATTTGATGAAATTTGGTATGTAGGTAGTCCTCATGGAGATTAATAAAAATACAAATTTTTTTTCAAATATCTCAAAAGGTTTAGAAATTACGGCTATGTAAAGTTTTCAAAAAACGGCCAAAAACGCACGTCCGACATATTTTGAAATCACCACAGCTGCTCTCCTAATTGAGCTAGAGATGGGAGTGGTGTTATTTTACTCAGTTTTTCATGCAGTTTTCAATGGTATACAGCACAACATACCTTTTCATAAAAAGTTTTTTTGTAAACACAAAATCAAAATTTTAAATTTAATTTTCTCAAAAAGTACATTTTTGAAAATTTTTTAAAAATTCCTACAAATAGTTTAGACCTTTGGTAAGTGATTCTCGAAATTTCAAAGTGGGAGGCTAATGGGTTCATAGTTAAATAATAATTTAAAAAAAGAGCGTTTTATAAAACTGATAGTAGGCCTAGATATTAAAACATATTTCATTACTATATTAAATTATTTATACACTTTACATTAAATCTTTAACACTTACATCTTTAGCAAAATTTTATGTAGAACTTGATGATAGAGCTTGTGAAGTTGTTGTGGCTTCTTCAGGTGTTATTACATATATCCTTCGAGTAGGAGTTGTAGGATCAACTTTGCTAAGCCCGTCTGTCAGTGATATCCACAATACGTCCGGCTTCCTTGGATATGAAAATGATGATGAAGGGCCAGCAGGATGTAGAAATGTTACTTTTAGTTCATCCTCTTCTTCATTCTTCTCCAACACATATGCCAGCCACCACTTTTGGTCATATACGGCCGTTATATAACCGCTTACTTCTGACATTTGTAGTTTTTCTGAGGATTTTTGGATGATCACTGTTCCTTCTGTTGTATCTTCAGAGAATATTTTTACACAAATCTTTGATACGCTTGAATGAACAGGTATATAAGCATGATACTGTTGAGTTCCCTTAATAGTTACTGCTTGGCTGAAACGGTCATTCAGAAATGTTTCGGACTCAACATACTCATCTTGTGTGGAGAAGGTGAAATTAATTCCAGATAAATTTTCAACTGCCCATTCATAAAGTTGGATAGGTGTTAAAATTTGGTTGTCATATGGACGTTGCAGGCTTGCTCTTGCAGCAAGTCTCTTGACTGAGCCCCCAACCCCATCACATGGTCCTTTCCCATGTGCAGTTGCGGAAAAATGCCATTCAGCCTCTACACCAAAGTCTTGCTTGTGATAACATAAATTGATAAAATTTTTCTTATTTTTATATTGTGCAGCACACCCATCTGAATAATAAAAAATCTTTTTTGGCACTGTTTGAAACTTTGTTGTCATGAACTCTACAAGTTTTTTTTTGGAATGTATACACAGAAACAGTCTTATGCTCTAAACAAGGTGAAATTACAACAAAACTTGATGATAATTTTATCATCTTCTCTGTAATAAATCACAAAAGGGTGTATTGTCACATGTTCGCTTGCCCAGTGATAACTTTGAGCTTCGTCCTGAACGACAATGTTATAGTTTTCAGAGACATCTAAGTTTACTACAAACTCAGACTCTTTTAAATTTTCTATGAGTCACTACCTACCATGAGTCACCTTTCATGTCACAACATGATGAATAATCTACAACAGACCACTGCTGATTGTTATTTTAGTGACTTTATCCTTTGCATCCTGACACAAAATGCATAAAGTAAATTATAAAAACTATTTCTCATTTAATTTTGAAAAACTTACTGAGTAAATAATAAGACTAACATGACTAAATTGTGGACATAATTTGTCTTAAAGACAGCCCCCCTTGGCACAGAATTATGGTAATAATCACCATTGTAATACATTATGTAAAGGTACATAGTATTAAAATTACGCATCAGTTTTATAAAACGCTCTTTTTTTAAATTATTATTTAACTATGAACCCATTAGCCTCCCACTTTGAAATTTCGAGAATCACTTACCAAAGGTTTAAACTATTTATAGGAATTTTTAAAAAATTTTCAAAAATGCACTTTTTGAGAAAATTAAATTAAAATTTGATTTTGTTTACAAAAAAACTTTTTATGAAAAGGTATGTTGTGCTGTATATCAATGAAAACTGCATGAAAAACTGAGTAAAATAACACGACTCCCATCTCTCTAGCTCAATTAGGAGAGCAGCTGTGGTGATTTCAAAATATGTCGGACGTGCGTTTTTGGCCGTTTTTTGAAAACTGTACATAGCCGTAATTTCTAAACCGTTTGAGATATTTGAAAAAAAAATTTGTTTTTTTATTAATCTCCATGAGGACTACCTACATACCAAATTTCATCAAATTCTGAGATGGTCAGGTAAAATTTTTAATTTTAGCGCGTTGATTTGATATGGAATGACCCATTTATAAAAAGTAAAATAAAGGTTTTTTATTGTTTTAAATAAGAATGAGAGAGAGAGAGAGAGAGAGAGAGAGAGAGAGAGAGAGAGAGAGAGAGAGAGAGAGAGAGAGAGAGAGAGAAGCAGACTGGGCAGTCTACCTAGTTGTAAGTAATTGAATGTAATTATGACCATATAAAACATAGTGTAAAAATGTACGAAAGTTTTAAGTCAATTTATTAAAAAATTAATAGTACAACCTTTTTTAATAATTGCTCATTAAAAATAATAATTCTCTTCAAAATAATGTGTTAGACTAAGTTATTTCGTCATTACCTCTTTCTCATTTCTGTGCGGCAAGATTCGTCTAAACGTTCCCGGATATCTTCTGAAATTATTATTGAGGGGTAGTCAGATGGCGAAATTGTCCCGTTTTTATTAAGGTAGAGTGTTCAAAGTTTACATGTATAACTAAAAAACATGTTGGCGACTCTGGGCTTCTGAAAAAAAAATTTAAAAAGCAGGTAAGTTAAAAGACCGCAGGTTAAGTTCTGGCGGCAGTATTTTTATTATTTATGTATTTCGATCAAATTTAGTGTTACATTGTCACTCATTACTTTCGTAATATAAATGCCACGCTAAATCAGTTATGAGAGGCAGCAGATGTATCAAACATATGTGACAAACCCAACACTGCTGCAAATAAAATTGTTAGTAAGGAACACACAATCAGGCAAAGAAGAAGTGTTTTGTAACTTGGAAAATGACATTCATGCTCGTCAGTCAGTTATCCACAGTGTAATGAAGACAATTATCAAGGAGTGAGGAGAGAGTAGCAATTAAGTACATGCATATGCAAAAGAATGAATGGTAAAGACTTAGACTCATGGCTGAAATAGTGTTCATAAAGGTAGGTTTAACAAAGTAAAAATATACCTACCGTGTTTTACATGCGTAAAGTTGGAAGAATTGATAAATGCTCTAGACACAAAAAATCGTAGTGCTTCTTGTTTAAGTCGTGTAATTTTATCAAAAATTGTAAAGCATATGTGGAATAATACATAAAACGTTTAAGCAGAAAATGCACTTAAAACTCTACAAAGTAACAAATATTCCAGTAATAACGTACGTTCTAGCGATGTTCGTTGTACCAAGGCACTCATCAAGCAGAAGGCACTCATCACGGATTAGATGCTTTAAAAGTATTAAGGAATGTAGACCTACATTTCAAAATAAGAATACATAATGACACGTCTTTGAATGTCGAAATGATAGAAAAGGAACTGTGTTGTTCTTAATTTGAAATGATACTGTAAACAATAAAATTGGCCCTCGCTTCCTATTACGTCATCGATCACATAGTAATTAAATACGTGTACACATAGGCCTGTACCAAGTAAATTAAATAATATAGATAACTAAATTTAATTGTTACAAAATCATTTAATTTTACTACAATGATTGTCACACATGAAATTCCTTTGGTGTTTAAAAGTATTAAAAACCAATTGGTATCTACCGACTATTTCTCCTTTTACACTCCAAAACATTACTGCATCTACTCAAAATGGAATACAATATTGTGCACAGAAACGTTTATATTACTGTTATAAAAATAAGCATTTTTAAATTATAAAATTACAAACTAAAGTACACCTCAAATAATATTTACAGTATGTAAGTAAAGCTAAATATACAACTGTAATAGAAAGGTAGTAAACAGCCGTTATACGTTGATAAATTTAATTCATTGATTAAATTGTAATGATTTTAAGATTTTATATATTAAAAAATTTAAAAGACGGGCAACACTTCTTTCCAATTTGCAAATAAAAGAGGCGTATTATCAGAGACGTACACTCTATCAGTACGATCTATCTATCAGAGACGTAGACTGAACTTTTTTTATATGACATAATGCTGTTGAGGTCTATGATGCTTCATTCTTTTATAATTTTGATTGTTTACTATCTTTTTAATCTTATTGTTCAAAAACGAATTCTCTACTTGAGCAGATTATACTTCAAAATAAAATTGATGTAACATCATTTTCTTAAGAAGTTAACAGGTATTACAAGTAGTTTAATAGTATACGCAAAAACGTAAATACAGACACGTTACGTGAGCGTAAATAAAAGTTGCCTGATTTCTGACAGAATGAGTGTGAACTAAAACTGCAATAAGTATCATAAACATACGCGGTGCTTGTAAAACACAGCCTAAATGCGCGCGCCCAGACACACACCATGCAGTCACTCTGTCCCTGACAAATTATTATTCTCTTTCTCCCCTCTTTTCTCTTTCTCTGAGTTAACCATTCTGCCAGCTGAAATTATACGTATTTAAATTATGTTGAAATTAGGCATAGAAACCGCACAGGTTTTTATACAAATGCTTATATGTAAATATATTCTTTATGACCTTAATTTCAACAGTCTTTGGGGCTTGTTTTTGTTAATTATTATACTTTTCAACTACGTAAAATTTGAATATCAATAACAAATTGGAAACAAGTACTGAGTGTTTTTTAATTGTTTGCTTTAATATTTCACAGCTTAACATAATTAAATTTCAATCATCCAATTAAATTTATCAATGTAGTATAATGCTGTTACAACAACGTTTTTTCTAATATTTAATGTTACACACTTAGTTTATCAGTGTACTTTTACACGTAAGTTTACTGAACACAGAGTTAAATATTTTCCTATATTCAAATACACAATTGTATATCGTCTACCGAAGACTCACGTTTTGTTGGAAACGTAAGAAAACTCCAAGACCACGCGAATTTAGTACAGTGTGCCCTAGCGCGAAGCAGACAGTACATTGGAATGACTGTTACGCAGCGCTGACGTAAGTGTGGCGTAGGTTAGTTAGTAGTGACCGCTGTAACGCTTAATTTATATATCTTAATATAACTTTATATAAAATTTATTTGAGTATATATAGATTCAAGACAGTTAAAATTATAGTGCGCCATAAAAAAAGCTAAGAAAATGTTATATATTACATAAAAATATGGGGGTGCCCTTGGCCGCTCGGTCATGCAAAATTTCTATGTCCTCACAGGCCCTCATAGCGTGGTATATATATACCTATCATTTTGGCGTCTTTTTAAAATGTATACGTTTTGGTGTCTACTCGAAACGAAGAGTATATTGAAATTTTATTATAACATTACGTTCTTGTGATTATGTTATTTGTGTTTTGCGTTTTATATTTCAATATACTCTTAATACAAGAAAATAATTTTTGTTGTACAAAACACTGTCATTATGGCATCTTTTTATAATTACGA